>APFE030646681.1:196863-210964 GCA_000404065.3 Pinus taeda
ACCAACTCGTCAGAGGGTGAATAGATAACCCAAGCTGCGGAAGAAATATTCCGTGTACTATGACAAGCACCATCAGTGAAACCAATGTATGTTTGGAGAGGCGTTGACGTCTGCGACATCAAGAGTAAAACTAGGATAAGCGGGAATAATGATGAAAAACCCTCTCTAAGCTAAGCACACTTTTTAATCTAAAACACACCATCTAGAAGGAAAACTAACCTAACTAGAAAATCTCCACACTCATTTTAAGCATAATACCTCTTCAGGTAAAGACCATTTCTGGGTTTACCTAAAGAGACCCCATCAAAGTCTACCAATTTGTAGGCCCCTTTTGCTAGCTTTTGCTTGACAACATAGGGACCATGCCACATAGGCAGGAATTTTCCAGGGCCTAATTTATCATTTTCCTGATCGTACAATAAGACTATATCTCCTTCCGAAAAATTTCGAGGGGTCACATTTCGATCATACTGAGCTTTAATACGTTTTGGATGAGATTCGATTGCTAATGTAGCATCGCGTTGATTCTCATCTAGTTGAGCCAAGTATAAAAAACGTCTTTCCTCTTCGGAAGTGGCTGGAAGTAACTCGATGGCCATTCATAATGACGGGATTTCGCACTCAATAGGTAACACAGCTTCCAAACCATAAACTAGTTGGAAAGGGGAGTGAAACCTGTCCGGATGTTTTTACTAGGTTCGATACGCCCAAAGCGCTGAAAATAGCAGGTTATAGTGCCAATTCAACCGATGAATCCCAATGATTCGTCGGATCATAGATGGACTAGAACTTTGTTGATGCTTCAACCAGACCATTAGCTTGTGGATAATAAGGAGTTGAACTATCGTGACGCAAGCCAAGCTGGCCTGTAAGTTCAGTCATCATAACATTTTGAAAATGACGCCCATGATCAGTGATAATCGCTTGTGGAACACCAAACCTAGCAATTATATGATTGAATACGAAATTCACAACTATTTTGTCATCTGCCTCAAATGTAGGCATCGCCTCAGCCCACTTGGTAAAATAATCTACCGCAAAGATAATATACGCATGCCCCCTGATCGAGTGAGGGTTACATGTAATAAATTCGATACCCCATTTGGCAAAAGGACCAACGACAATTATAGGGTGAAGAGGAGTAGGTGGAGCGCGCATCCTTCGATCAAAAATTTGGCAGTTGTGGCATTTTCGAATCGCAATAATACAATCTTTAAACATAGACAGCCAGAAGTAGCCAGCGCGCAGTATCTTTTGGGCTGTGGCATACCCAGACATATGACTGCCACACGCTCCAAAGTGACAGTCATTTATGACCCTTTCAGCTTCCTCATGAGTCAAACAACGTTGAAAAACAGAGTCCGACCCACGCCGATAAAGAGTATCTCCAATAATCTTTGAATTGTTGGGACTGAAATCGTATTTTTCGACGTTCTGATCGTGAAGTATCTAGCCGAAAGGATTGGGTTTGGAGATAAACGATGATATCCCCGTACCACGGATGTAAAGTGCTGATTAGAAACAAGGATTTGTCCACAATGGGCTCCTCCACCACATTTTTCGTGTCAGCACGCGAGAAGTCACACATTAATTCCACAAAAACTAAAGATTACTTTGACCTAGACTTTTCAAACTCCAAGTCGAACTCCTGTAGGATGACAATCCATTTGGAGTACTTTCCCCCCAGCAATTGCTTGGTCAAAATATAGGTCATAGGGTTGCAATCAGAAATAACTGTAGTCTTACGTAGTAAAATGTAATGACGAAAACATTGGACAGCTTGAACAACTGCCAATGCCAATTTCTCCACATGTGAGTATTTTAGCTCAGTTGGATTTAACGTTCGACTAAGGTAATATATCACATGTTTAGTACCGAATTCATCTTCCTGAGCTAACACCATTCCGAGTGGAATGGGAGGTGGCGAGATACAAGAAGTAATCCTAGTTGTAGTTGGGAGAATGCAACAATGGTGCATGGGTCAACACGTGTTTTAGTGCATCAAAAGATTTCTCAGCTATCTCGTCCCAAAAGAATGAAGTATTCTGTTTCAAAAACCGGGTAAAACCCTTTGTGATATCAGCGTAGTTAGGGATGAATCGACGTAAAAAGTTTGCTTTCCCTTGCAAACTTTGGAGTTGGCGAAGACTCGAAGGAGGAGGCAATTTGATAATGGCTTCAACCTTCGAGGGATCGACGTGAATGCCGGCTTTCGAAACAACAAACCCCGGTAATCGACCCGTTTCAATATAGAAAACAAACTTGTGGGGGTTCAACCTAGTCCAATAATGCCTACACCTCATAAATATTGCTCTTAAATGGACAAGATGATTAGCTCGATGTAATGAATGAGCAGGCAAGTCATCAAGATAGGGTTGCACATTGTGCATGATATCATGAAAAGCATAAGACATGGCCCGTTGAAAAGTTTCCCTGACGTTCTTGAGCCCAAAATTTAATTTGCAATAAGCAAATGTCCCCCATGGACAAATGAATGTCGTTTTTGGTTGATCAGCAGGTAGAATATTGATTTGATTGTATCTAGAAAAAACATCCATGAAGGAGAAAATTTCACTACCGGCACAATCATCAAGGATTTGATCGATATAGGGAGTGGGATAATTGTCCTTTGGACATGCTCGATTAATGTCCCTATAGTCGATACATATTCTTATTGTCCCTTGTTTTTTGTTAACAGGAACAATATTTGATACCTAATCCGTCAACGGGATCAGATAAATGAAACCTGCTTTGAGTAATTTTTCAACTTCTGCTTTAATCGCAACAACTTTTCTTGGGTGAATCTGACACAAACGTTGCCGGACGAGTTTAGCATCTTGGTAAGTTTTGATTTCAGGAACTACAATCGCGGGGTCAATTCTTGGCATTTCCTCATGTGACTAGGAAATCACATCGCAGAATTCTTGAAATAGGGCCTTATATGTTTGAATTTCATCTTCCGTACAAGAGGCACCTATATGAATGTTTTCAATAATTCCACGCTTAACTGAAATGTCAAGGGGAATAGTTTGAGAAATATTTCCCAAGTTTAACTCGGAATCAGGATGTTTCATTGGATTCTGAGCGTCCTTGACATATTCAGTCATAAAAATTGATGAAAAATCATTTTCAAAATGATCTCCCTCGGGTAAAAATGAAGATCTGTGATGAATATCTTCCCATGGTAACTCATCGACGCATAGGATTTCACGAATTTTATCATCAGTTGGAACAAGTTCAGAAAACGTTATTGAATCCGAGTTTGATGTCAAAAGTGATTCCTCATGGACCACATTCATTAAGTCGATTTGGGTTGATGTTGTGTCGGCGAATGACTGCACGGTCTGATACACAAGTTCATACGGACTCAAAGGCATAAGAGTACCAAATGAGTCTATCTCAGATTCAGAAGGTATGATCCAAGGATCATCATTAACAATGGTGTCTAATGAAATCATATGAATGGTTGCAGTAGAAGACGATGCGTTGATAGGAGGAAAAGGAAAAGTGCCTAGTAAACCAGAATCTTTAACTAATCCTACTCCAACATCCTTATATGGGATCGTTGTTTTACCAACATGGTGAATGCTCTTAGCAGAGGCTAGGTCGGATGAAAAGTAAGACAACTAGTTTAAGGTTACGATCTTTCCATTATCAGGGAACTTTATGAGCCAAAAGACCGATGAAACGACAGCTGTCATAGCATAAGACCAACTACGACCCAAGAGAAGGTTGTAATCTAGAGGGGCATCAACCATGTCCACATCTAGATTAACGGTTTTACCTTCAAACCCTATAGGTAAATCCTTTAGAATGCGAAAAGGATGAAACCCATGACCGTCAAAGGCCTTTATAATCGTCAGGGATTGATTTAGTGAAGGAGAACCAAGTGATCTCCAACACTGTATCAACATAATACACGTGGAAGCTCCCTCATCAATCACAGTCCTATGAACATGTATTTTTTTGACTATCACTGGAATCTGGATAGCCATTTGATGAGGTAAGCGCGGTGCACTATTTTCTAGATCAAATATTATAAGGTCCGGGTCCTGAACGTCAACAACTCCTATAGCTGAAAAAAGTAATTTACGCTGTGTTGGACATGATGGCAGCACTTCCAAAGCCGACATTGCTGAAGGTGAAATAGCTAAATCCTCAACAATGTTATAGTTCTGAGCCGCTCTCGCATGTGGATTGAAAGTAGACTTTCGAAGTATACCCTTGGCGGGCGGTTTGATTACTAAGTCTGGATTAGGTTTCTCGATCTGTAGTGGATCGGAACCGGGAGCTGAGGTTCATGGATTAGAATGAGAAGATTCTGCTTGTTTACCATCAACAGGACTTTTACTGCCATAATCTTGTGATCGAGTCGCAATCCTAACATGGGACATCATCAATATGGGTTCTTTATTGGCACTGGAGGAAGAACCTATCATGTTATTTTCTTGATTTGGAAAAGGATCCTTCAAAACAGTAGGAGTTTGGGAACCTTTGACAATTTTTGAAACCTCTGCACGATGAGGGTAGTCTCTTGTAAAATGTTCTTCATCACAAATGAGACACGGATAACGAGGTTTGCGTTTTTCATCAGTTGATTCCACTTTTTCTGGTTTCTCTTTCGAATTTTTATCTGTTTTATTCTTCTTCTTCCCTTTCTTCTTACAACCGGTTTTTGATTTAGCTGTAGATGACTCCACAACATGAATATCGGCGTAAAGTTCCGCGGAAGAATCTCTTGTCAAGGAATCTGGCAAGGTTATGATAGGAGAAGAATTCTTGGAAGACTTCTTCTTACTTTTGGTATTAACCGTACCAATCATACTATCAGCGACATGAGACCCTGAAGGAGTTGAAGTGATTTGAATTTGTTTGGGTAGATCGGGGATTTTCTCGTGTAACGTACCTAACTGAGTATAAACTAAGTCAAGGTACTGTGCGCGAGCAATTACTTGCTCCTCAGTAACAACTCCAGCCTTAGCTACATCCTCAGTGATCTTGGGCAATAAAGATTTTACAAACCATTCAGCTAAGATCTAATCCGGGATAAAAACTTTCACTAAACGTCGTCAATGTCTCCATTCATGAATATGATCTGAGATGTAAGTGGACGTTGACTGCTTTAACAAAGTTAATAATTCCGTACCATTGTCATATCTGACTGGCAACTGAAAATGAATTAAAAATGAAGTAGCTAACTGACTAAAGTTATAAAAAGTGGCTCGTGGTAACTTGATGTACCACTTGGCCGCAAGACCAATTAGAGCGCGCTGGAAAAGGTGAAAACAAATTGAATCATCTGAAATGGAATTAGATGCACACTAGAGGTGATAAGTCCTCACATGGTTCGACGGGTCCTCTCCTGGCTTACCTTTGAAATTAGGAATATCACTAGGAAACTTATGCGGCATTGGCACCCAATACTAAAGATAGTTAATTGGATCGTTCGTAAGGTGCATCAAATTAGGAAAGTCCAAATTTGCAATAAATGGTAACTAATGTTATGGTCCCTAAAGCTCTGGGTCTGCAGACCAGCCCCAGGAGGAGGATATCCAGGATAACTAGGAATTGGAATTGCATTTGGGATATTCTGTCCTTCTGGAAAACCAAGATTAACCAGACCATACTGGGGTTGCTGAGGTTGTTTATATGTATACACAGGGTACAGTTGATACTGATAGACTGGTTGCTGCGCAGCAGGACCGTATTGGTACTGTCCTTGGTACGGTTGTTGAATAAACTGAGGTTGAGTGGTGACAACCATACTTAAACCTGGTTTTCCTATAGGCATCTAAACCGAAGTGTGGACCGTGGGTCCAGACTGAGGTAAAGATGTATGAGGAGTAGATACAGGGACAGTAGAAACTGGAGGTGTCGATACTCCAGAAGACGTTGGGGTAGATGCAGCAGATGTTGCAGTAGTTGTAACAGACGTTTGAAGTGAAGTACGAGGTGTACTAGGCCCAGACTGAGAAACTACAGAAGGTGCAGAAGTTTGAACAGTAGACTGGACAAGTTGTTGGGGTGAACCAGAAACCAAGGGTTGTCCAATTTGGGATGACAACTGCGCATTCGGTTGCAAGACCTGTTTAGATTGAGATGGATCCCACACTAAATTTGTTCTCGGGTATGGACCCATAAAAGGTTGAGGATATTGAGGAACATAACCGGGTTGAGGGTAGGGTTGATAATTCAACGGTACATTTCTAGATCCTTGAACATATGATTGACCAGAAGGTGGTTGGTAACCTTGGGTTGGGTACTAACCTTGGGATTGATAACCCTGAGGCACGTACTGATACTGGGGTTGACCTTGAGGTACATATAGATACTGGGGTTGACCTTGAGGTACATATTGATAC
This sequence comes from Pinus taeda, assembly GCA_000404065.3. NCBI lineage: Eukaryota > Viridiplantae > Streptophyta > Pinopsida > Pinales > Pinaceae > Pinus > Pinus taeda. The sequence continues at coordinate 203,226 of APFE030646681.1, forward strand.
TGAGGTTGACCTTGAGGTACATATTGATACTGGGGTTGACCTTGAGGAACGTACTGTCTCGTAGGTATGTATTGTCCTTGAGGTTGCCCCCCAGGTGGTGACTGGCCACCTTGAGGTTGAGGATTGGGAATAGAACCTGACATCATGAGAATATCTTCTACACTCAATGGTTTAGTACCATTATTTCTAGTTAATAATCCTTGTTCAATAGGTTGAGGAGATGCTCCCGAAAAAGTACCAGAAATGGACTGATACCCAGTGGGAACAGAAGGACCGCCGTACAAAAAGGCTTCCGGAGATTGAGAAAACATGGATAACTGCTTTGACATATTTAATGAAGGATAGTAACCTCTAGGTGTTGGGTGATAAGAAATACAAGGTGGTGAAAAACTTAGTCCCAGGTTTTCCAAAAAATTAGTCAATGAAAGATACCAAGCACTGCTCCTAGGTGGACTGTAAAAGATTGATTCACGCTCCCTAAGGTCTATAATAGGTCGATCTTCTGGAATGGGGATACCTTCTCCTTTTTCCGGAATAGCAAGTTCTTCAATAGCTATTAGTCCACAAGGAAGATTTTGGGTAATTATTCTTTCTACCCTAGGTGAACTAGGACCACTAGAAGCTGGAGAAGCAAACCCTGATATTGGAGTAGCAGCAATTTCAGATTCTGGTTCAGATATTTCAGGTTCTTCACCTATATCACTAGTAGATGAAACACTACCAGTAACTTCTGAAACAGATACAGGTTGCGTACTATAATCTGCTATTAACGCTGAAAAATCAAGATATCCCACGAAAGAAGATTCTCCTCTTTCAGGCGACCCACTTCTACTGTCCTTCGGAGTTACCAGGGCCCATGGCCCTTTAGGTTGGCCCCGAAGTCTACAGGACTTCCTTGGTAATTTAGTCACGGTTAAAAACTTTTAACTAATTCACACGAAAACAAAGTAAAATCTCAATGAAAACCACCTAAAGGCTCTAAAGAACCAAACAAATTGAATCACACGCCTAAAGAATCTAGGAGATCAAATCACACACAAACAGTAACTTTCCGTATTGAAAACACTAGTTGGTGATGAAATCCAACGTCGCAGAGTTCAATACAGAAATAGCGGTTGGAACAGTTACCCCGGCAACCTGCTTAATGAATAGACTGGCACAAGTTTCTCCACTAAACCATCTCGAGTGAAGATAACCCCCCAGAAAATCCAAGTGAGTCTAGCCGATGTCTGCTCCAGGTACAGTGGGATCTTCCCGCCATCGTCACCTTAGGAGGAATCCTATAGAATATGGTCGCTATGGTTACCAACAGAAACAAATATACCTAGGGTAATAGTCTATGATCTGATACGCAACTCAATCCCCTTGAAGGCTCCTTGACATAAACCAAGGTTTACCAACAAGTGACCCCAGGCTCCTCGACAATTGTTAATCCGAGGTTTACCGTTTTTAATACGTGAATATCTGGCGTCGTTCCCAATGAGGAAGGATTGATTCCCACACTGGTTCAGACACGATCTCATGCTTCTCCTTTAAGAGGAGCTTTCCCAGAGCATAGATGCGACAATTGGATTTCTCTCCTACCGCAAGATACAGCTACTTGTTTGATTTACTGTCTTGGAGAGTTAAGTACTCCCTACTCCAAGACACTAGGCTAAGCTATGTTGGTGTAATAGAGCCCTAGAAATAAAAATATTTATTAGATTGATTTTACTTTAACCGTTACTTTTTTTGGTTTTTGATTAAGTCAAGAGGTGCAGAGATGAAACTCGTGGTGTGAAGACTCGACTCGAAATCACTAAAAAGATGCACTTAAGATGATTAAACAATATTTTCTCTTCAATGAAATTTTAGCTAGGAAAGAGTTTGAGAATGCAAATGCGTGTAAGCACAAATCTTTCTTAACAAACAAATTAAAAGAAGAGTTTTTGTTCCAATGCACTCAAAACAAGACAAGTAGTTATTTTCACAAAAAATTCCCTTTTCTTTCAAACGCTCAAATTCTACCAAAACAAACTTTTTTCAAAAGAGATTTTTGTGTTTTTATAAAAACGCTCAAAACTATGACTGAAGCAAATCTTGAGAAAACTATGAATAAAGCAAACCTTAAGATCTACAAACTATAAAAGACTACTTGAAGTAAAAGCTTACAAGATGTTTTTTTTTTAAGGATGTTTTACTTGGTGATAAGCAAACCAAGGACTAACTTGTCCAGAATCGAAAATCAGTCAAAAAACAAGTGATTTTTTGTTCTCTTTTGTAAAAATGAAATCCAAACTTTTAACACAAGCTTTTCAAAGTTTCGCAAAGAGAAAACACAAGATGGATTCCTCAACAAAGGTAGTTTTTTCAAATGGTTAGACTCATAAGAAGGCCAGTAAAAACCAAGGTGATCTGAGGCTTTTACGCTTCTAAGCTCTGAGCTACTACACGACCAAAATGAAAATCAAAACCAACAACCAAAACTTCTAGGAATTTCACCTAAAACCCTAACACCAATTGAATTAAACCAAGGAAACCTTTTAACAAGTCATATGCAGGTCTAGGTAGAGGATAACAACATCTAAACCAAAATAAAACTAATTGAAAGAGTAAAATTTAAGTTTTCAAAATTTTAGCAGGGTCCGCAGGTGTAGAGTTTACATAGGTGCGTGCACTCTCTGTGTGCAAAGTAAACATGCATATAAGTATGCACTGTGATACAAACACAGGGTGCAGACTTCTCCTAAAGTTATGAAAAGCAAAAACAAACCTAGATCCACTAAATCCACCCAATTCGATGGCCATTTGAAATGACGGGATTTCGCACTCAATAGGTAACACAGCTTCCAAACCATAAACTATTTGGAAAGGAGTGAAACCTATCGATGTTTTTACTGAGGTTCGACGCCCAAAGCACTGAAAATAGCATGTTGTGCCAATTCGACCGATGAATCCCAATGATTCGTCGGATCATGATGACTAGAACTTTGTTGATGGCTTCAATCAGGCCATTAGCTTGTGGATAATAAGGAGTTGAACTATTGTGACGCAAGCCAAGCTGGCCAGTAAGTTCAGTCATCATAATGTTTCAAAAATGATGCCCATGATCAATGATAATCGCTTGTGGAACACAAAACCTAGCAATCATATGATTGAATACGAAAATCGTAGCTGTTTTTCCGTCTGCCTCAAATGTAGGCATCACCTCGGCCCACTTGGTAAAATAATCTACCGCAAGGATAACATACGCATCTCCCAGGGTCCAACAAGAAGTCTCCTCTACTTTGACAAGTTTCACTCACTTCCCAATGAAACCAAAAGGTATGTGATCTCTCCTCTCAAATTTAACTAGGAAGTCCTAATTCCATCAGCATTTACCCTCAAAAATGTTTAGCTTCTAACCTCCCCAGCAACTGACCCAATGCCTTAATTTATAGTGCAATGGAGGGAAGTTACTAGGTCCTCCTTCAAAGGGATAAAGCCCTCCTTCAAAGGGATAGTTCCTCCTATCAAGGGATTAGCTCGTTCTCTTTTGGGATGCATGAACCACCTTGGAGCGAACAATCCATGTCAAAATTCCTTCTAGAAACATCCAAAATTAACCCAAAGTGAGTTTTCAAGAATAAACTTGTGCCTTTTTTACTTTACAGGGGTACACACCCACCCCTTTACAAACAGAGCATGCATATACACAAGTAATATGAACAAAGAGTGTAGGCCCGTAGGAAAAAGTGAGAGAAAGTGTGGAACCATAGTCTTATTGATTTTCAATGTCTTTCTCTCATTTGCAAAGCTTGATATGAAGAGCTAGGTCTAAGACTTGCTTAGGAGGCCAATATAAGTGATGATGGACCCATACTGACTGCAAATAGTCATGGTGACGATATTTTTGTGTAACAAGTTTGCCACTTCGGTAGCCAAGACTTAAGGACTATGAATATCACATCGTCAGTGGCCAAATATGGTAACTCATGCCACGTCTTTGTGGGGTCCTTCCATGTCCTAATGAAGACATGCTGCAAATATGCTTTGAACTCTGCAAAGCTTTGTAGACTATTGTAGATAGTAGGTGATAACCGTGGCTTGCGATTGATCCCCATATGGATGTTCATCTCCATTAGAACCCAAAATATCTTGCTCTCTTTCATTCGTTATGTATCCTTGGTTGCCTACAATGAAGCATACTTCGCTGCCTCTGGAAGGTCCTGTGCGATTGACGAGAACTAGCTATCTTCAGGCAACTCCCATGCCACCAGGGCTATTGACAACAGGAGCCATGAGTAATGGAATGTTTTCCCTTGCTCCCGTGCCTTGTGGTAGTTTGCAAGGAACTCACCACATAGATAGTTTGCCTAGTTGAACTCGACCCCTTTTGCACATTGCGCTGCTAGTGCAACCACTAGCGTGGGCACCTCATCTATGCGAAACTTTTGCATCACCTTCCCTACCAATATTTGTGTCTCAACCTTGACTGCAGGGTTGTTGATGTTGGAGATGGCATACCCTCACTCTTCTTCTCCAACTTAAACTTCTTTTTCATTGCCTCTGCAATGGCCAACTCATCACTTCTTCCCTCTGAAATGTTTGTTGGGTCCTCCCTTGCACAAGGTAGGTGTTTAATCTGGTGAATCATATGGTCTATGATGGGGATGGGCTCCTCTAGCCATAAGCACCCATCATGCACCAAGTAGAGCAACTACCTGATGACAAAATTAGTCACTGGGAACGGTGTTAATGCAACATGTTTAGCAACCCTACTTTCTCAAAACCTCTAAGCCATTTGCGTGGCTCTAATTCAGTCATTCCAATCCCCATGTCCATATTTTGGTGCATTAGCTTCGCAGTTGCTAAATGTGGGAACTTCTCGTGGTCTGTGAGGTCCAAATCTTCAAATTTTAACACGGGGACCCATCCCAAGTGCGATCCTTCATAAATAATATCATTCAGGAGAAACAAGGTTTGTAGAGGGTTCTTGCTCTCATTTGTATCTTTTGGAATCTTGGCTTTACCCCTTCATGGAGGAACATATTTTGGTAGCCTGGTGATAGGGTCTGTGCCCTAGGTTTCGACTTCCATCTCTACATCCTCCTTCTCCACTAGGATTTCTTCAAACTCTTCCTCCTCATTGGCCTCCAAATTAATTGTGTCCCCCTCTTCTTCCAATGTGAGCTTGGTCCTCAGTGGATTTCTGGGAGAGATGTGCACTGGTATCATGGCTTGCTTATCCTTCTTATGTGTCGTCATGCACGGTGATTTAGGAACTCTATGATTATTCCAATACTATTTGGTGATTTTACTTCCACAATTTCCTACGCGGTTGTCTCAACTGTCACTACGCTTGTGTCCATGGCTTCCTAGGGTGCTGACATAGTGTTATTCCATAGTTATCTTAGTGTCTCTAGTAATTGCCCAAACAATGAATTCACTTTTAGAATATCGAATAAGTCTTGGTTTATGAATATATAAGTGCGCAACAACTCAATTCTCAAATTGCCAAGTGTTGTTTGCTAGATAGGCACTTGTAATTTATAGCTCCTTTTAAATTTTAATTTGATTGTTCCCCCCACATTCGGTCCATTAATGCTATATCGGCGAAAGATTTTTAAGAATCTAGCCCATAAAGTTTTCCTTACTTGCCTACCACCTACTCCATTTGGCCTCAATCCAAGCATCACATCATGAATAGTGACTTTAGTGGTCACTTTTCGGCTGACCTGCGTGACAACACAATTGTCCTTGCGCTATCACGGACCCTGTGACACTTCGCTACTATGTGTAGTCTTGATATCACATAGTTCTTGGGCAGAGTAGTTTATATTCCAATGCCTCCTTTCAACTGCCTAGAGCACTAAGACTGTTTCTGTTGGCTCGTCAGATGGTTGTGCCACCTGTGTGTGGCTTCAAATGATTACCATTAACTTTTCCTGGGAAGGGTTCTCCATTTAACTTTACCAACTGCACTGCGGCTCCGTCGGTAATCTCCTTAAAAACATATGGCCCTAACCAATGCATTATGAACTTCCCTGGAAATTTATCAAACTTACTATCATACAATAAAGCTATATCATTTACCTTGAATGTGCACATCTTAATGTGTCAGTCGTGCCATGCCTTTTTGTGTTGCTTCTGTACCTACTAGTGAAATCCAGCCAAAAATATCTCTTCTTCGAGCTCATCCAGCTGCGTGAGCCTCTCCTCCAGGGCTCTGCGATCTGTCATACCTGTGAGCATTGTTATGCATAGACTAGGCACAATGTATTCCATAGGAATTACAACTTGCACTCCATAGATAAGCCTAAAAGGTGTCTGTCCCATCAGTTTCTTACATGTCTTCTGACAAGCCCATAACACAGTAGGTATGGATAGGCCCCAATCACTTCGCTACGCATTTCATACCTTGGTCAGTGTGGTTTCCAGCACTTTGTTGAATGCTTCTACTATCCCATTAGCCTGTGGGTGATATGGTGTGCTCTTCTAGTGATACACCTGAAACTCTTTCATTAGCGTGCTGATTGTTTCATTCAAGAAGTGTGTACCATGATCGCTCATCAAGATCTTTGGACATCCAAATCGCATCAGTACATGTTCAAATAGAAACTTCATGGGAGTCACGCTTGTGCAATCCTTCACTGGTTGTGCTTTTGCCCAACGAGTCAGATACTCTATCACAGTGATAATATACTTCGCGCTTGCCTTTCCTTGAGGCTGAATAGGTCCTACAAAATATATTGCCCACTTTTCGAAAGGGTGCAATGTCGTTTGTCGATACAAAGACATTTCATCCCTCTACAATGGATTACCTATTCTTTGACATACATCACATGCCTTGCAATATGATTTTGAATCCTGATGAAGGGTTGGCCACCACAACCCTGCACGTAGAATTTTTTGTGCAGTTTCTCTCCCTACGTAATGTCCTCCCGCGGTGCCCCCATGAGCGTCTCCAAGGATGCTGCTTCATTCAAACTCAGGTACATACCTTCGTAGTATTTCATCATTCCCCATCTTGTATAGATGCCAAGAAATGATAGAGAAATATGCCATGCGCACCACTAATTCCTTCTTTTGTTGGATAGAATATCCTTCTGGCATAGTTCTAGTTGTTATAAAGTGAATTATATCCTCAAAATGTCCATCCACTACACACACAACAATGAGCTACGCGTCGGGTAATCCTTCCTCCAAACTAGTAGGTGCTTTCCCTGTCTCGATGCACAATAGGTGATCTGGTCCCACAATCAATCATTTGGGCTTCCCAAAAACTTCAAAATCATATTATTGGAATAATAAAATATGTCTGTAGATGTGCCCCCCCAACACAGGCTTATTGACCAGGTGTTTTAGTGCAGAGTACATGTGCGTTTGCACAGGTTGGGGCTCTTGTCCATAGGCCTACATCCACTTGGCCAGATTTATGAGAAGGTCATCCTATCCATCATAATTGTCTATCAGTCACATCTTAGGCTTCCCAAATTGTGCTCGCATCATTCTCCTAATGGTATGACAAAGCTTCTAAAAAAGGAACGAAAAGGTGTAATTGCACAATTATGTTCGCTAGATGTTTCCATATTGGAATCATCTATTTCTCTAGATCTCCAAATAGTCTTGGAAAATCATTCCAAGGTGTTTGAGACTCCCAAAGGTCTTCCACCTATTCATGATCATGATCATGCTATTCATCTGATTCTAGGAAGTGTTCCTCCAAACATCAGGCCGTACAAATATCCCTATGCCCAAAAGAGTGAAATTGAACGTAT
>APFE030646681.1:213578-249353 GCA_000404065.3 Pinus taeda
AGACTCATATATCTAGAAAGGAGGTATTTTCAATTTGTGATCATCCAAGAATTGTTCATTTATGTAATGTAAAGGAGGTTTCCCCCTCGAAGAGGCTGAATTCTAAGGCGTTGATCTATCTTTTCTATCTTTTCTTAAGCTGGTTTCATAACAAAAACATACTGGCTGCATCCTCTGAGAAGGCTTGCAATGTCAAGACTTGGTTGTAAGATTTTCTCTGGATTCATTATTAATACAATCAATGATGATTTCCTATGTCTTGTATGTCATTTACTTGATAGCTCATAATCTCTCGACCTTATGAGTAAATGGATCATTGTTTTTCTCGATTATGTGCTTTGTTGTTTTCTTGTGTTGTTTCAAGATTAATTTCTTATTAAGGAGAAGGAAACAAAAGTTGGAGTAGCGTAACGGAACTTCATCAACCACCGGTTTGAGGTAGGCCTCCAATGATGACTGTTTAAGGGAATCAATTGTTGTTTTGTCTTTGCTGTGACTAGACCCACTCTAGGGCTAGAGGGGTTGCCTTTGTCTACAGAGGGAACACTTTCTTGCATCACAAGTTGGCGACTCCACTGGGGAGTCCTTCCTATGTTGTTTCTCTTGTTTTCTTTTGTTTGTTTTTGAGTTAGTGTCTCTTGAATTTTGGGATTGAACCATCAATCTTTTGGGTTACCTGGTTCAATCTGGGAAGTCCCTTTATTGCTTGTGAGGATAGACTGGTCTTTGTTAGGGAGTTTTCAATTATCTTTCATTGTTTTTAAGTTCGTCGCTTAAAAAAGCTAAATATTCATGTCGACATCACATTGTCTCTGTTTTAGAAGTCTGTGCATCATTGAATCTTGTCGTATAGTCGCGACGATTCCTGAAATCGACCCGTCGCGTGAAAGACATGTACTTTTGTGATGACATTTCTCTATTGCTATGGCTAGTGACTGATCAACACTAGTTGCTAGTGTTACGCCCATGACGATTCCTATAGAATTGTTTTTTTTTTCAATTCTGCCTCCTAAATTCATTAATCTGGTTAATCCCTTGTTGTCTTCTTCTTATCTATTAGTTTGTTTTAAGTTCTTCTAGTTAAGGTGCGTACTCTTTGGTTCCATTGAAGTGAATCTTGTATTTGTTGGCTTTGTGACATGGTTTTTCAAATTTTGAATTATTTGGCTTGGTTGCTCGTCTGTCCAATATTCATTCGCAACCATCTTGTTGGTTTTCTTGAAATTTTTCCATTGGTTGTTTCTCATTGATTGGTGTTTAGTGTTATTTATTGAACCAATTTTCATATTGATTCAATTTTTACTACTAGACATAGATTACAATTGTTTGGATCAATCAGTTTCAGGCTTGCTTGTTTGCTTCTTTAGAATTCAAAGTTATCAAAATCAAAATATTGCATTCATTTAGTATGCGAAAGTGAAAGTACATTTTGCATTCTAAGTTTTTCACATTTGAAAAATTAGAAGGCAAATTTTAAATCTCTCATTAGTAGAATCGATGCACTGTAGGAATTGATGTGTTTATGCATTGTATCTCTTAGTGATTGCATTTTTTGATATTGGTTTTGTCTTAGTCTAGGAATGATCTCTCTGCCTTTCTGTAAGTAGGTGTTCATCGAAGTGAAAGATGATTTACTCATTCTAGTTGCATTATAGGTTTTGATATACATATGGTAAGGCCTGGAAATTGAAACATGATTCAAGATCAACTCTAAAATGAATTGAATGAACATAACAATGCATTGCAACATAACACACATTATTTATATGTCTAGGCTAGAGACGTGCTTCGGCGTTATTAAACCTAGTCACTATTGCTTTCACTTAAGGATGGGTGATTCCTCCTTCTATGACTCAATAGCTACTGGTACAGATTTGTGCTCCCAGTACCGTCGAGTATATGTTGGGAGACCACACTAGGCTATCATCCTATAACCTTAGGAAGCCATTTTTGCTGCCTTGTAAACTGTAATGTAGTGAACACAACATTCAGGAAGATTGACTTTCGTAAGGAAAGTCCTTGGTTTTCATATGATTGCCAAGGTGTATATGCAGTTTTATGGGTTGTTTGGAAAACCTTTTTCCTAGTTCTTTAGAGTAGTCACTTTCATTCCTTTTTGGACTCCTTAAAAGAAAAGGTCCATCTGAGCACTTGTCCTTTCAGGCTCACTAAATATTCAAAGGCCACTAGAGTCATCTTTTTGTCCTTTTCTCGACTCTCTAAAGATGAAAAGGTCAAGTTCTGTTCCTATGTCTTAAAAATTTATTCGGCCACATTCACATTTACCTTGTTAGATCTTGTTTGCATTTTAGTTTACGTAGGGTTAATTTCCTTACTCGTTAGTTTTTCCTAGGGTGTTTGAGTTAAATCATCTTGGTGGAATCATTGATCCCGTCCCCCGTTCCAAGTGACCAAGGATCTCCATCTGCTATCGCTTTTGAGGTACCGTTGTTAGTGATACTCTTCCTGTTATTCTGAGTTTCCAAACGCTTAACTCTCATGATCTAGAGGACGAGTCTTGTGATATTCGTTGGAACCCCATTTGGGAGCTTTCTGAAGAATACTTCCCCGTTACTCCTCCTGGTGTTTTGGTCCCGATGTCTTCCTCCGACATGGATGAGATGAACCCCATCTCTAGTGAAAGAAACTTTATGGTAGGAGGTGAAATCCCTATATCTATGGAAACTTCACCCTTCCATGTCACCTCTCTTGGTATGTAATTTCCTTTACGCTATAATGCTTTGGTAGATATCATGGGTTCTAGATCTCCCCTTACGAGTTCCATGTGGTCTCGTATTGTCACTCTGACTTTGGAGCATTTTACGCCCTAGATTGACAATGTGACTGTCACATCTGTTCTAACTATTCCAACCATTTGTGTGGCTTTTTCAACCCCTGTTGTCAGTGTCATCGCTGCATCTTCAATGGTGACCATTGTTGCTAGACCTTCAGCTGGTCCGACAAATAGTGGTCCATTGACATCCACATCTTGAGTTGTTAATCCTACCCTGACTGCCCCACCTTCTTCTGATTCCATTCCAGCAGGGGGGGCATATGATCAATATTTCCAAGCTCTTCAGAATCTAGATCCACAAAATCTGTTTCATTATTATGATTCTATAGGAACTCATATTTATCACCCTGGACATATGCCACCTCAACCTGCGGTTGAGGTCTCAGTTCCATTATCTGTTGCTTGGGGTAACACCACTTATCATGGTGGCCAAGCACAACCTTCAAATGTTCAAGGACCACTCTATCAAGGTCAACCATTATACAAGTAGTCATCTCACAGATAGCTGTATTACAGTCAACCTTATCCAGGGCAACCTTTTGGCCCACAAGGACAACCCTTCTAGGGACAACCTTCGGCCTTTAGTGGTTCATCTTTTACATACTTCAGGCAACCTTCTGGTAACTTGGGAAAACCTTATATGCAATAAGGCCAACCCAGTATCCAGCAAGGCTACCCTTCTGGGCAAGTTAGTCAACCTCACATTCAGCAAGGCCAACTAACTGTCTAGCCTAGTCAACCCTCTAGAAAACTTGGTCAGCCTCAAATCCAGCAAGGCCAACCGATTTTCCAGTCTGCTCAACCATTTGGTTAGTTAGGGCAACCTTCGGTTGTGCAAGGTCAACCCAACACCTAGCAAGGTCAACCTTTTGGGAAAATGGGTCAAACTCAACCTCAACCAGGTCAACCTTTTAGCTAGATGGCTCAATCTCAGTTCTCCCAAGGACATCCATCTAGGCCTGCTCAACCGAGCACTCAAACGCTCGTTGCTTCTCAAGCTCCACCCGATCTTCAGCCCCAGCTTGGCCTCCAAACCCAATTCGGTATTCAAACTAAAGTTGGGCCCCGAACCCAACCTGCTAATCAAATGAAGCATGCCCCCCAGGCTCATTTTGGAGCCCAACTTCTTTATCATTTCCAATAGCCCCAAGGGCAAACTCAATTTGCACCATACCAAAATTATCAACAACCACAGGTTAATGCTTATCAGAATTTTTAGCAACCATATGTTGCTCCTGTGAGTCAAGTTGATAATCAGTGGAATGTAGGGGGTCAAATCCAGGGTCAACCATCTAGTTACAACTATAAACCCTATGGACAAAATCCCTATGGACAAAACCCTTATGGGCCAAATTCGTCTAGTCAAAATCAATGGGGGCAATTGGGAACTGGATGGAACTCTGGTGTTGTTTCTTACCCACTGCCTCAGATGTCCTTCAACCCTCAATTACCCTTTTGGAAACATTGGAATTACCAGATGTGTCCTGTTAGTGTCAGTCTTTGCAACCTTCCTCCCGTGATCGAAAATGCTCTTACAAGTGATTTTAAGGTGTCAAAATCAAATTTTTTCATTTCAGTGAGTTTTCAAGCAAAATTTGGTCACTAGGGATTAGGTCTAGGGTTTGCTTTCACTCATTTCAAAGTTGCCCAAATGTCAATCTATGTCACTATTAAGCTGAGTCTATCATCATTCAGAAGGTTTTTATCATCATGTCAGGTTCCATTGGGTCATTTTACACCTTGTTCATGCCTCAGTTGTGCCTAGGCAAGGTTCATTTCCCTCTCCTAGGGTTTTGAAGGCAATTTATCTTGAATGGTCAAGTCATTAGAAAAACTTGTATCCTGATGTTCATACACTTTCCCCTACCATTAATGTATCTTATTAAACACTTCCCATCACTGAGATCCCCCAAATTCCTCATTTTTGCACAAACCCTAGTTTCTTGCCACAACTTGGCAATTTTCTAGGCTAGGCCTGTGTTTTGCCCTTCTGGACCCCTTCCCCTCACTCGATCTCTAAGATTCCACTTTCCCCTGCTTCCTAGCATCCCTTCCTACTTCCAAAAATTTCCCCAAGAAGCTAGAAGCCCCTTATCCCCTTCATTTCGCTTCATTTTGACAAAATTCCTTGTTTCACACATCGGGATAAGTTTCACTCAAAAGATATTTCAGAGAAATCAAAGATGAATTTTGGAAAAATGAGAGAATTTTTGTCCCAAACATGCCAAAGAAGAAAAACCTCCCTCACATTTTACACAGGTATCATGGTTTTAGAGAAATGTCAAAAATAAAATAGCCTCGGGAGAATTGATGCACCTCTGAAGCAACCTTGGGAAAATCAAGTTTTCTCCTCGCTTGGTTGGCCAAATAACTTTCCTGATTAGTCAAAGGATAACTAGACAAAACTATATTTCCAATGAACTATCATGCGATCGATTTGGAGTTGAGGAAGGCATTCAAAAGTTGACTGAAACAGCACTCTGCCTTGAGGCAACCTCATTTGGCACATTTTGACTAGTCTTGGGAGATTTGACTTTTGACAAGGCAAATAGCTCCAAATTGGGAAATGCCACTTGGGTGGGATAGCAAACATCCAGGGATTTCCAACCAGCTATTGTGAGCTTGATTTTGATGTCAGGAAGTGCCCCAAAAGTAGGCTAAAAGGCGCGCGACGCATAGAGCTCACGCGCGCGACGCATAGAGATTTTTGGTCAAATTTTCATCTTCCAGCTCAGCAATTCGGCCAGTTGAACCAATTTTGCTTGTGGATGAAATTTTTGAGTTATAATGATCTAAATTGATGGTTGAAATGTAAATTTTACTCACTTTTACCTATTCTAGATGATTCATTAAAAAAATAGTAAAAGTTTAATGAATGGATCAGTTTCCCTTCTTCTAGAGGCAAGTTGTTTTGGATGCCTAGATTTTAGTTCTATGATTAGAATTAGTTGAAACTGCTCCTAGAAGGAGGAATTAGACCCCTAAAGGCATGGAAAGGGGTTAGGATGGTCTATATGATGTAATTTCTCAATCATTTTCAGAGGTTGGAGAGGTTGGACTTTTGGGAAAAGCCTAGAATCTATTGTACATTGTATCTCTGTAATTTTGGCAAAGGAAAGACCAGGGTTTTGGAGCACTGTTTGGGATTCATGTGGCTTTATGTGTTGATGGTGTGCTTCTTTCAGTATCTGTAAGTTGTTATGTGTATCATTTTCCTTCTCTCATCTTCTACAACTGAACAAATGAAGTGTTAAGGTAGAATCCATAATTTGTTATGCTCTGCCTTTAAGTTTGTTTGATTTTCCATGTTTTCATCTGTTTAAGGAGAATCCTTGAAAGCTTCTTGCTCTTCTTAGCTCCTCGCCAGTCTGCTCTATCCATCTCTTTCACTTTTAAATCATCAATACAATTGCCTTCCTTGCCCCAATCGGACCTCTGCAAAAACTGTGTCTCATCCCTGCACCCAAAATTGCCTTTCCCTTAGATTTAACAAAAACCCCAAAAAATCAACTTTAAACTCCTTGTACTTCATACCTAGCCTAAAATCAATTACCAATTTATTCATCTCGAGCCTCATCGATTACCTTTTGCCGATATTGACCTGGAGAGAGCCCTCTCCTGTCCTCGTAGGGCTAGCTACGAGGGTGAGCGTGGTTCGATGTAACCTTGAGTTTTACCTTATTTCAGCCTAAGGTAGATTTGAGCGCTAACATTTCCAAACTAACCAATGATCCTATCCTTCATAATTTGTATTGGCCCCCAGTTCCGACTAAGATTCTCGTTGATTGTCCCAAATTCGACGGTAAGGCTCGAGAGGATCCCCAAGCTCATGTCATGACCTATCATCTATGGTGTTCATCGAATTCATGGCTTGATGATTCAATCTGGCTCTGCCTATTCCAACGGACTCTCACTGGCTCCACCGCAAAATGGTATATTGAGTTAGCTCGTGGAATTTTTTAGGACTTTAACTCACTGGCTATGGCATTTTTAACTCATTTTCAGTTTCCAATTCGATGTGAAACGAGCACACACCTCCTAACATCTTTGAAACAAAACTTAGCTATGCATATCTTTGATCACATCCATGAATGGAGACATCGTCATCATTTAATTAAGTTTTGGATCCCCAACCAGCTTTTGACTGACTAGTTCACAACTTTGTTTGTTGGTTCGATAGCCCAAGACATTGCTATGGGGGCATGTGTAACTCAAGAGCAGGCCATTGCACGTGCTCAATACCTTGACTTGGTTTACCCCCAGTCTGGTACGTTATATGATTGTTTTCCAGACGCTCTGCGACCCAGAACTTCCCAAGCTCTGTCAACACCATCTATTGATGGTGTCATAGGTTCCGTTAATGCATCCTATCGAAAAGCTATTGCCAACCTTGTGAAGAAAAAATCTAATGCTCCAAATGAAAATGATTCCCAAGCTTCATCCAATTCTGATAAGACTTCTGAGGTTAATGCCATTCAGTCCACCTCGGTAGAAAAAACCTCGAAAGGTGAGATGAAGGGAAAAGGAAATGATAAAATTGATCAACCTAAGCAGGATCCATCTAAGCCTCCAGCCGAGGAAGGTACCAAGTGCAAACCTAAGTACCCTTGTCTCATTTTTGATGTGGATCACTATACTAAATATTGCCCAAGGTGTTCTGAGGTTATTCGTTTGTTAAAAGGTTCCCCTGGGACTCATGTTGTGCTTAAAGAGCCTTTTCCCTTGCAGCAGACTCAAATTGTGGCTGATCCATCTCAATCCTCTTCCAGCTTTGGCTCTTAAGTTTTTATGGCTGGGACAATTCCCATACACAGTCAAAAGAGTATCCTTCGCCCGCCGGGAAGGAAACTGAGGTTCCCTCTAAGTGCTCCTCCATCCAGTTCGGGTTTGCTCCATATCAAGTGACCTAGTATTGAGTCGGTCATCTGACCTCCTCCTAAAGGAGTGCTCTGAAAGTCTTCTTACAACCATGATGCTTGTGCTTCTTAGAATTATAGCGTCGTTGAGGACTTAGCCCAAGCTCCTTCAGCTATGTCCACATTAGAGGTCCTCCAGAGCTGTCCCTCCTAGAGGAAGTCGTTGCTATTGGCCATTGGTGGCATTGACTCGACTGACTCAGATTTGATCACTTTTGACCTTGAAAATCATGTACCGAGACTGCCTCACCAAATAGCCTTCCTTATTCAAGTCATCATCAATTCTAAGACTATTCACCATACTGTTATTGATGAAGGCGCTTCTACTTGCATCATGTCTATTCATTGTTGGAAGGCTATTGGTTCTCCAACTTTGAGCTAGTATCCCAATACCTTGGAACCCTTTGATGGGAGATATTCCCATCCTTATGGTATACTCCCACGTCTACCTATTACTCTGGATGTGAAGATGGTCGAAGTTGAGGTCAAAGTTGATGATGCCAATTTGACTTACAACCTCCTCTTAGAAAGAAGCTGGACCTATGCCATGTGAGCCATGGCCTCATCTCTATTTTGTGTCCTTCATTTTCCCCATCAAGGGAAGATTGTCACAGTAGACGAGTTGTCCTTCTTCACTTCCTCTTCTTCCGATGGAAGCATGCCTTTCGTGGAGCATACCTCCATTCCGTATGAGAGTGTGGGTGCTGGAAATTTTTAAGATCCTGCCCTCATGGGTGTTTTTTCACTCCCACCTCAAAACATCACTCCCATCCATATGATTTCTGTTCATTTTGATCCGTGGGTTCTTCCTCCCGTTGATTGAATAGAATCCTAGGGTGATGTCATGTCGTTGAGTCTTTCCAAGCTCAACTACGTCGAAATTGTTTTTGCATTGGCTTCATTTCCTGAACCTACTCCTTCGAGTAGGGCTCTTGACTCGTACGTCCAATCCCCTTGGCTTGGAGATGGTGCTTCTTCGGATCCCTTACAGGAAGTTTTTCCTTTAGATGAAGTGATTATCGAGACTATGTCTTTTGAGGAGCCCCCTTGGTCTAATCATCACCATCGTTCCTCGTTTCTCCCTACCCATGGGGCTATGCTTACTTGTCTTGAGTAGTTTGTTTCTTGTGTCCCCTCCCAACCTCTTCGGACACCTATTCAAATCTATGAAGTTTTCTCTGAGGGTAATATGGGGAACATTACGCAAACTCAACCTATTGACATCTCTATTAATCTAGGGGTTGTCGAGCACATCCACGTTGGAGTAACCTCTACTCCGGAGGAGATTCAACTTTATATTGATCCTTTTCGATAATTTCGTGATGATTTTTCTTGGTCATATGAAGAGATGCCTGGCATTGATCCTAGCATCATGGTGCATGAAATACCTATGTATTCAGGTGCTAAACCTATTCGATAGTGTTTACAACCCATGCACCCCTGAAAGGCTGCAGCTATCAAACTGGAGGTTGAAAAGCTTCTTAAAGTTGGTTTTATTTACCCTATCCCGCTTATAGATTGGGTTTCTAATATTGTCCCTATGACCAAGAAATAGGGCACTATTAGGGTATGTGTTGATTATTGTGACATTAATCTTGCCTATCCCAAAGATAACTACCCTACACCTTTCATTGACCAGCTCATTGATGAGTGTGCGGAGAGTGAGATTTATTCATTTATGGATGGTTTCTCTAGTTACAACCAGATCAATATATTGCCCACAGATCAACACAGGACCGCCTTCATATATCTTTGGGGTACTTTCGCTTATAAGAAACTTCCTTTCAGCCTAAAAAATGTCGGTGCTACCTTCCAACGTGCAATGTCTTATGCGTTTCATGATATTCGACACATTCTACAACCTTACCAGGGTGAACTTCTAGCTCATTCAGCAAAGCGTCCAGACCATCCAAAACACCTTCGTGAAATATTTCTTCACTGTCGACACTATCGTATTCACCTTAATCCGCATAAATGTGTTTTCTGCTTTGAATCTAGAAAAATTCTTGGGTTTGTCGTCTCCAAAGAGGGCATCCACCTGGATCTCCTTAAGGTTGAAGCCATATTGAATCTTCTTCCCCTTGCTTCTTTGCAGCAATTGCAGAGTTTGCAGGGTAAAGTGAATTTTCTTTGCCATTTTATTCCAAACTATGCTAAAGTGGCTAAAGGCTACACACAGTTATTAAAATGGGATACCCCTTTTGTCTGGGATGTCATTGCACAAGAGTCATTCGAGAAGCTCAAGGCACTCCTTATTTCTACTCCGTTGTTATGTCTGCCTAATTATCACTGTGACTATACTCTTTATTTAGCCGCCGTCGATAGCACTATCGGTGTGGTTCTGGTCCAAGATGATGATGATGGTACTGAGCATGTTGTCTATCATCTCAACCACAATCTACTCGATACAGAAACTCTATATACCTATGTCGATAAGTTGCCCTTGGCTGCCGTTGATGCCATCCAATGTTTTTGTCACTATATATTGTTGCGCACCATGACAGTGATTTCTGATTGCAACCCAATGACGTACATCTTGTCACGTTAGTTACTAGGGGGCAAGTACTCAAAATGGTTTGTCATCCTTCAAGAATTTGTCTTGGAGTTTACCATAGCCAAGTCTAATAAATCCCTCGTTTTCACTAAGTTGCTCTACTCCCTACCACCTACAACCACTCCCTCTCAATCTGAGGACCATATTCCAGATGAATCTTTGCTCTTGATTAGCACCCTCAATCTATGGTATGGGGATATTATTGTCAACCTTTAGACGTCCTCCTTTCATCTTGATTTATCTAAGGATGCTTGACAACGTATTCACCATCACTCTCAACCCTATTGCATTATTAGGGACACCCTGTATTGTATCGGCATTGACTTCATTCTTCGTTGTTGTCTGACATTTGAGGAAGTAGAATGAGTCTTGAATGATTGCCACTCTGGCACCTGTGGTGGTCATATGTCCAGGTATGCTACTGCTCAAAATATCCTCTGTGTTGGTTATTTTTGGTCATCTATCTTCAAGGAATACATTCTTGCCATCTTCTCTTGTCATACGTGCCAAATCTACCAACAGAAGATGTGTGTGCCTCCTAATCCTTTGCACCCTGTTATTGTTGTTGGCCCTTTTGCCAAATGGGGAATTGATTATACGACTTGTAAACCTTGCTCGTTTGGGGGGCATGGGTATATCATCGTTGTTGTTGATTATTTCACTAAATGGGCCGAGGCAATGCCTATGCTATCTAATGACGGTAAGACAACGACACAATTTTTATTTAATCATGTCATTTCATGTTTCGGAGTCCCTCAGGTGATTTTCACTGATCACGGTTCTCATTTATGTAATTATATGATGATTGAGTTAACAATCCATCTTGGCTTGCAGCATGATAGTTCAATGTCGCATTATCCTCAGGCTAATGGCCAAGTAGAAGCTATCAACACAGTTTTGGTCATGATGCTTCAACGCACCATTGGCATGCACAAGTCGAACTGGCATGCACAATTCCAACTGGCATTTGATGTTGTTTTCTGCCTTATGGGCCTACCAAACTTCCATGAAGGATGCCACTAGTTTCACCCCATTCCAATTGGTTTACGGTATGGAGGCTACCCTTCCGATTGAGTGTGAGATCCCTTCACTTAATTTAGCCATCGAATTTCTCCCGAGAACTACTCAAGTAGAAGAACGTCTTCTTTACCTAGAGCCATTAGACGAGACCCGTCGACTAGCCTCTCTAGTCATTGAAGCACAGAAGAAGAGAGTGAAAACTCACTTCGACCAAACTATTCATCCTCATTCTTTTGTTGAAGGAGACCTAGTCCTACTCTATGATCAAGCGAATGATAAGCCGGGGGTAGGAAAATTCAAGCCTATGTGGCATGGGCCTTACATTATGAAACATGTTTTGCAAAAAGGGTCCTATGAGCTGATAAATTACAAAGGGAATCCTCTAGATAAGCCCCGAAATGGGCTTTATCTGAAAAATGTTATGCATGAATCTCGTGCATCTAATTTGTACATACGTGTGTTTTCATCATATGTGTTTTTAGTGTGTGTTTGCTTAGGTGACTTGGTGTGTAGGCATTATTGCCACTTATTGTGTCTTTTTACCTTTTTGCAGATGTCTACTACACCTTACATTGGTTTCACTGATGGTGCCTGTCGTAGTACTCAGAACCACTCCTCTGTGGTATGGGTGATCTATGATCCTCATGGTGAGTTGGTAGACCTTCAAGGCATTTGTTTCGGTTGTACCACAAACAATGTCACTGAATATAGCGCTGTCATTAAATTACTGACCGAGGGTTTTAGCCTCGATATTCGTGCATTGGTTGTGAATCTATATTCTCAACTTGTTTTCCACCAAATTAACGGGTCTCAACTTGTTTTCCACCAAATTAACGGGCGTTATTCCATCAGAGGTCATCGGATTTTAAGGTTATATTTATGTGTTAAATTGTTGGAAAGAGATTTTGATTTTATTACATATTAACACATTCCAAGAAGATTAAACACATTAACGGATGCATTAGAAAATCATGTATTAGACAAACATTTACACAACATGTAATCAAACATCAAAATAATTTAGACACAATAATGAAACATAAGATAGCATGTCATTTGGCACACCGAGGCACTCCAAAAATAAGTGTATATATAAGAAAATAGAGTCTGTGTCCAATACATCCGAGACACATGTCTCTCAAAAAAATCAGTAGAAAATAAAGCCTAGGCATCTACTGCAGTGGGCTATGCTCTCTGTAGCAGACCACTACCCATGTAACTTGTCTCAAGAGTCTATACACCATAGGTATCACTCCGACCATATGTATTGGTACTCTATTGGGACCTCTTCGATCCCTCTATAATCTGGGATCCCGTCTGTCAGGTCCTCAAGGTTGCAGGCTACGTCCTCCACTAAACTGCCAATTGGGGGAACCAAGGCCAGCTCTATGATACCTTGTGGATCCCCCCATGCCTCAAGAGCTAGTCCCACAGACCTCTCTGGTCCCACATCTGCAAGTAACATACTAGACATCATTAAGACATATGCATAATAAAATTCAAAAAACATCATAGAAAGTAAAACACAAAAATAATGTGTTTTTCAATCAAGTGTTTTACCTCCATCATCCTACTGCTCGCCAGCAGGAAGCATCATGTCGGGGTCCCCGCTAAATTCCATGCCTACATATGGCTAATCCTCGACAAAGATCGTCTAGCGATATAGCCACTCTTGGAATAGTGTCCCCCATGATACTGGTCAACTGCCATCCCCCATGGCATAACATGTGCCCAACGGGTGATGCGGGTCTCCCATGGCCTAGGTATGTCTAAGTAGATGTCCTGCAATTGAAGAGATGGCACCTGCTCCAACATGAGTGAGATCAAAATAGACCCATATCCAAACTGCTTTGCCTCCCTACGACGACACTTTGTGAGCTGCCTCTTCATGTTACTAGCCACTGCTTCGGCCTAGTTGAACATGGTCAGGTTAAGGCAATCAAGAGCTAACTGGAGGTGTGTCTTCATTTCCTCGTGTTGGGCTTAAGAGCCCACCGTTCTCGTCACCATGAATAACACCGAATGAATAGTCAAGTCTTCCATTGTTGGGATCTGCAATTTCCTGCTAGAGTTTGATTTGCGTGCCCCTGGGCACACCCATGCTATCAACATGTCTAGTGACTTGCCGGTGACTCGTTGGCCCTCTAAGATCGGCCTCTTGCTGTGACAAGACAACCCAGTCAGGAAATATATATCCGTAACATAAAATTCAATGTCTTTGCCCCGGATGATGAACTTCCCATCCGTTGGGTTCCAAGAGCAAATTGACAACTCTAGCAAATCAGGTTGTGCTAGAAGATGTGGAGTGAGGAATAATTTTAATAATACACATGCAAGTAAAGCTCTTCAGAACCTGAGAGTGTTAAAAGCTTGTTCTTCATTGATATCGTGAGTTCTTTCTGTCCACACAAATGCCATGTTGCCCTGCGCCAAAGTAAAAATGGATTAGAACCTTTTTCATGAGATTAAATCCATAAATTATTAAAAATTTCAATTTCACAGCGTCGTCATGGCTGTTTTCCAAACAGCGGCGACAACTCGAGGTCAACAGTTCATTTTTCCTGCCATTACTGTTAGAGTACATTTATCTCTCATGAAGATCTTGATGGTGGTACATGTTATCACGCTCGATCATCGCTAACCCAAGCGGATCTTTTACGACGACCGAGAGGCGGATTTTAGTTTGAAAATCCACCTAAAACCACCTACCTAATACTAAATTGAATGAAAAAACTACTGAAATGCAGCACAAAGGGGAGATTACTTACTTGGAGAAAGTCTCAGGTGAAACTATGGATCGTTGATGCCGAAAACGAGCTCGGAATTTCGTTCAGGCTTACACACCAAAATACCAAAGCTAAAAACTCACAATGTAAATGTAAAAATAAAATTACCATACCCTCTTTTTATAATGTTTTTTTTTTAAATTAGGATTTTACACTATAGGGTGTTTGGTTTTTTCATTTATGTTGGGTTTTTAATTAGAGTTTTTTGAGTTTTGACCTAATATCCACATGTATAATCTGTTTATGTCGAATGGATCTTATGGTGAAATGTTTTGTGTAGAAATAGAGATGGCTGGCTCGTGTCATGATCCGTATGCACTTGGTCTGTATTTTCCACAAAGTCCTCTTTAAGCTCTTTTCTGACTGTATAAACATGGAAAGATTACCGGACTTTTGTCATTTCAAAGTTCGATATTGGTTACGAAACGACGTGTCTTCGATTTCTTTTCTACTCTTTGAGATCGAGGTCACTAATTACGAAAAGTACTCCTTTATCATAATGGTCAAGCGGTTCTCTCGAGTATTATTTTATACTTTTTCGGGCTTGAGGGAAACAAATTTATGAAAAAGGACCCCCTGGACTTTTCTGGAGTTTTCTTTTCAGTGCCTTTTTCAAACTCTCTAAACATGAAAAAGACTTCAAGTTTTACATATGTCAGACTCGTTAAACCCTGACAACATTGGACTCGTCACCATGACGAGACTCGAGCTTCTCCTCCCTAGGTCTTGTTAAACTATCAATAGGTTGGATTTGTCCAAAGGTCGAACTTATATTACAAGCATATGCTATCCCGTTCAAGCTTATTTTCAAAAATAATTGGGGTACTCACCAACAATGGTGGGGGAAAATTTTTTGAAGTCGTCATTGGTTACCTACGACAGTTAGTCACTCTTTAAGATCAACACTTTTTCTTTGTGTTGGGTTGGGACATCCACACATCGTAATTTGGCCTTTCGAGGTTTTGGGTTGTCATTTTGGCTCATTCCATTTAATCCGTGTTGTCTCCATCAAGCCTCTGATCCCTTGGTACCAAAATGCCGCCACATTCCAGAGTCTTGTCACTGATATGTTCAAGAGTATAATCCTTCTAAAATTTACACCCTTACCTCCTCCTCTGATCTTCTGCTTCACCATCTACCACTTGTTCCTTATCTCGTGTCATTGATGGGGAAACATTATGGCCCTTTTATGACGGATTGTCTCCTGTCGATGCTAGCTCATTATCTAGGAGATGGATCCGGAGATCCCCTTCGGTACCTTAGAGCTTGCATGCCTTAATGGCAAGTTCTTCACACCTGACGATAGACTTTCATCATTGGTCTTCGATTGGGTGACTCCACCGGTGTTTGACTTCATCTAATTTTTCACACTTAGTGGATTGTACTAGATAGTACTTTGAGAACCATTGGAATTATTGGTGGTTTCTCTCACGTTTGTTAACAGTTTTCATCATTTAATGGTAATCAAGTGACTTTCTATCGTGCTCGACCTTAGCACATTTGTTCACATCATGGAATTTGTACTATGATCAGTTGGGTTTCAAGACCTCGAACTAAGATTGCATGTGTTCGGGTTGTGTGGATTGGTTTGTGATTACATATATGACTCTTCGATGGCTGGCTATAACCATGCTTGAGTCTTCATGGATGGTAGTGACCATACCTTTAACATTATCATGGTCTTGTGAACTGGATGGCTACGTCCATACCACATACCTAGTCTCCTATGTCTTTTGGATGGTTGCGCCCATGGCTAGACTATGTGTATTTCACTATCACAGATATCAGTTGTATTTGCACCTATAGGATCTTCGAGGTGGTTTTTCCAGTTTATACAGTTTCATAAAGCATTTCACCCCTCCCACTCTCTTGAGCTTCATGCTTTAAGGGGCATCTGTTACATAGTAATTTATCACTGTCCTCATCTCAGTCCCTCTACTATGTCATGTGTCAAATAAACATGTTCATATCTTCCCACTGATGTAAGAAGATTAAGAAAATGCTCTCTGATGCTACAAATTGACCCTTATTCCCTAAGTTTCTGCCTTGTCACGAGTAAATCCTTAATAGACGTCATGAACCCATGTCATCAATGGTCTCATCACGACTCTGTCGTAGGTGTACATCTGTTTCCTGCAACGGTCAGATTTATAGACCTAGCATGAGGTTATGAGTTATATACAATGAATATGGGTCTGCGTGCATTGCCCCCTAGCGATGCCATCGCAGAGATATATTTTACGGCTAGAGACGATCTAGATTGGGTGAATTTTCTCCAACAGTTGGCCTTTTGGATGTCTCTAGACCTGGTTGTTGGGTCAGTTTGGGTCACCCTTCCACCTCTGGAATGGTATTTTCGTCTTTTGTGCTACCTTCCTTGAGGATGAGATCTTTCTCCCTCATTTCATGGAGACTCCTTCTCCTATAAAAGCACTCACCTTTGCTATGATCTGCTAGTTCTTTTGGTTGGGCAGTGTTGCTAGTGCTTTTGAGTTTGATAGATAGCTAGTGTGGGTGTGACAAGCATGGGATTGTTAATAGCTTGTGAGAGGTTGTGGAGTGCCCTTGACTTTATATTAAAGCTTATGAGAGAGAGATATTGTATGTTGGGAGATCCATCCTAGAAGAGTGAATGCTTGGAGAAACATACTGGCTGGACTGTCCGAGAAGGCTTGCGACGTCAAGACTTGGTTGTAAGCTTTGCTCTTGATTCATTATTAATACAATCAATGATGATTTCCTATGTCTTATATGTGCTTTACTTGATAGCTCATGATTTCTCGACCTTATGAGTAAATAGATCAATGTTGTTCTCAGTTATGTGCTCTTTTGTTTTCTTGTGTTGTTTCAGGATTAATTGCTCATTAAGGAGAAGGAAATGGAAGCTGGAGCAGCGCAATGGAACTTCATCAACCACCAGTTTGAGGTAGGCCTCCAATGATGAATGTTTAAGGGAATCAATTTTGTTTTGTCTTTCCTATGAATAGACCCACTCTAGAGCTAGAGGGGTTGACTCTATCCGTAGAGGGAACACTTTCCTACATCACACCCGCACTGGTGGTAGCACTTGCCGAGTAGTGCATAGAGCAGGTCTATTTTAACTGGTCTGAGTTCTTCTGCAAGGAGTTCTTGGAAACTTGTTGTGAAGCTCAAACACAAGGAAAAATGTTCCACTATGCATGGCTTCTGCTATCCATAGTGCTTGTGGCAGAGGAATTGCCAGAGGACAATCAATTTTCCATAATTGATAGGGATCTACTGGAGGATGCAAATTACACTTCATTCTGGGCTACAAAGGATGTGAACTGGATCTGGAACAGTAATATCTTCTGGGTGTTCATGGAAATGAACATCAGAAAGGGGATTAACCACAAGCTGTAGTTATCACCCACTGTCTACAATAGCCTACAAAGCTTTGCGAAATTTAAAGCGGACCTTCACAACATATATACCAGAGCGCGCAAGGACCAGGTGAAGCAATGGAGAGAGCTACCCTTTGTAGCCACGGATGATGTAATATTTGATGTACTGGAGACATGGCCGCTAGATTGGCTCACCCCAGACATCACAAAAATGGAGAAGTCTACGACACAAATGAAGAAAGAGGAGGCCAAACGACACATGGTGCAATTGGAAGAGGAGAAGGCAGGAGGCAGTGGCAACAAAAGCATAGGATGCACGGGACACTGCATAGACAACAACATAATAGAAAAAGGCCATAGTAGCAGCAATAGTGTAGGAGGCAACTGAGAAGGTGCGCGAGGGCCAAAAGTCGCCTTCGCATGGGAAGGAAGTAAAGGAAGAGGAGGAAGGCATGGACCCACAAATCGTGTCAACATAATTGAAGCGCCAGTGCCCGAGCGAATGGACAGGGCTGCACAAAAAGGTCAAGGAATCAAATTTGTCTATTGACCAATCACTCTTACTGAGGTTGATCTGCACAACATCAACGAGATGGTGTGCGATGTCATCTTTGAGTCCCTTCATAATTTTATGCAAGAAAACCAAATTGTGTTTGGGAGCCTCAGAGCATAGCTGTAGGAGTTGCAGGTGTGCACTCCTTAGGCTAGTACCCTTTTGACCAGCCTCGCAGTAGGGACAACTATAGAAGAGAAGATGTTGCATGCTCCGACAACAAATACAATATTGTTGCTGGAAGGGGAACTAGTGACGACAAACAAGGCCAATATGCCTACGATTAGCACACTGAAGAGTATCGGGATCAACATGGCTGCACTCTCGTGGGAGACGTTATACGTTCTGTAGGATGGGATTACTGTAGAACTACGAGCTAGGAAGAGCCACGTATTGCAAGTAGTAAGTGAGAAAAAGATCAACATGGAGCAATTGAGCTTGCAGCATGACAAAGTGGTGTCACAGAATTGGTAACTGGTATAGGTACTGGAAGAATCCTATCAAAGCATCCCTAAGCTAGCCATCCCAGCTGACACACCAGTAGAGGTGCGCATCCACAGGCTAGTAGTAGGTGTGCACGAGGTGTGAGAAGAAATGACTAAGGTTCAGTTGGATCTCAAGCTTTAGATAGTAAAGCTGCAGTTGAAGGCACAACCGTTCACCCATCCAGAAGTAAGAGAATAGTGTGCCAGCTCTATTACATCAAGGATGGAAGAGATCGGTAGTGCGTTAAGGGACTGCACCAGAATTTTGGAGGATTCATTTGAGGTCCTCATGAATCTATAGGAGGACCCCAACATCAAGCACTTAGAGACAGAAGTATATGAGCTCCAACAGTAGTACGACAGTGTCAAAGGGATTGTACAGACAGTGGCCCTCACTCAGAGGCTCACATGCATGCAATAGGATAAAGTGTTGAAAGAGGAGGTGGACGCAGCATGACACAAAGAAGTAGTCTTGAAGGTGTGCATTTAGCCTTAGATCGATGAGGCCTTCACCATCATAGCAACAATTGAAGGCATGCTTGCACAAATGTAGGGGACCCAGAAACAGGTCCAGGGAAGTAGTCCCAACACTACAGTCTTGGAACAACAAGTATAGGAGATTCAACAAGTAGTTGGTCAGTGTGTTGCCAACCTTACAATGGTTCGAGCAGAGTTGGAGGAACTCCACACGAAGATCTCTGCGCTGGCAGAGTGACTCAATGGTAAGTCATGATGTTTGTGTTGGGGGCCTGTTGGGCATGGAATCCCCCCAAAGCATCTTTTGGGGCTTAAAGCTCAATTTTTACCAAGTCCTTTGTAAAGGCTCCGTGATTTGTGGGCACAGAGTGTGAAGTCATAATAGAGTTATAGGGTTGTTCGCTTTTGTTTATGTAATGTAATGTCGGCTTGAAAGATCCACCATGGTCTGTGGACCATGGGATTGTATAAATAGAGTGAGGCTCTAAGTGTAGAAGATAGTTAAAGGAAATTAAGAAAAGAGAAAAGAATATAAGGATGATGAGTCTAAGAGATTGAGTCGAAGTGTAAAGTGTTTCTTGGTTTGTAGAGTAGGAGAAGGCTTTGCAGCTGTGTGCACAGAGGCATAGTAGTCTACAGCTGAGTGCACGGAACCCTACAGCTGAATGCACAGGATAGGTTGAGTCTGTAACTGTGGGAAGAATTAATAAATAGAATTTTACCATATTTATGTGTATCTATTCCTATTTTATGTATTATTGGGTATGATTTGCAAGTTGATTGTTTATTTGCTGCATGAACCTATATGCATGTATTGTATAAATAAATATAACACAAGGCTTCTACTTACGCGAAGATAACTAACTCGTGTAAGAAGGAAAGTAAGATCTCGGGTGTGATTTAGGGAAATAATGTAGAACAATGCTCTAGTAGCATGGGGGGCCCATAGCCCCTAGTTAGGGCTGCACGAAGGAGAATTTATTAGGGAGCGAAGGCCAGGGAAATGTGTGAAGCAACCTATGTGCAAGAACTAGCAGTTGGATCAAATCAACCCCTTATGCATCTCTAGGGTGCACAAACTTGGTTCCAGCACCCCCTCATACTACTTTGGGTGAGACCTCAATCTGCGCTTTGTGGGTTGTTGATGAAAGGGCTAGTAGTATAGAGATTTGTTTGGCTAAATTAACTTTGAACCTGGGTCAGGCCCCTATAAGCCAACACCTAGCTTTGAATTATGACCCCACACATTCATATCTGTCAATGCCAAGTTATGTAGGTAAAACTTAGACATTTAGCTCTATCCTCCAAGGTGCTTTGATCACAGAGTTCAATGATTTTTTTGTAATCTTGGAAGTGCATAGTTCCTCTCTGTGCTAAAGTCTTGATTTGGAACTGTATCCCTTGTTCCTTAAGATAAAATGCATAGGAATTTGCTGGTATCCTGCACAGGTCTGTCTCTAAAGATAAACGGTCAACGGATGCTAATTGATTTTCTCTCTCTTGTAAATGTCCCCTTATCCATGCATTCTCTGCCTCCAACTAAAATTTCATCATTGCATCTCTGTCCCTTAGGTTGCTCAGTTCTCTGCCCATCTCCTTTACTTTCTCCTCCATGTGGCTTATATCCTCCACTCTTTTAGATTTGGAAATTTGAATCCACCTATGTGTTTTTTCCATTTCTTTCTCAAGCTCAGAGAATAAGGGGATGGAAAAATTATGTGGAATGACCCTACCCCCTTCAGTGAACCTGTAGTAAGAGTCAAGGCTAGGTTTAGGACCAAGTTCCCTCAGTTCTAGATCCTCCTTATTTTTTTCTTGCTGCATGTCCCTTCTTTTCCCATTTTTAGAGTTTCCTGTAGGTTTAACAGATTTTCTTGTAGGATGGCCTCTGCTTCCTGTAGGTCCTTCTGTGACTCCTATAGGATAGATACCTTTTCCTTTGGATGAGGCAGATCCTGTGACAAACCTCCTAACACAAGTGATAGGATATTTGGGGGAGGCTTTTCCTGATGATCCCTCTCCTTGATTTTTCATAAGAGGAGCTATATTTTCCTACTGCTTTGGGGAGTCTTCAATGAAAATAGGAACTTTGGTGGGTGATTGAGGTTTTACTTGCCTGATCCTTGTACTTTTTCTTGTCCTAAAGTACAATGGGGTTTGTCTTTGTCCCTTCCCTTTTTTCTTGACAGGAGTACTTAGGGAAGTGAGGGAAATTGTTACCTCTTTCTCAGTGGGTTCTGGAGATACCCTAGGTGAGTCCTCCCCTTCTTTACCTTGAATTATAAACCTCTATTCTTCCTTGTCTTTTATTTCCTCTTTTCCATTTTCCTTCTCATCCTTGCCTTTCTCTTCTTCTTCTCCATCTAGTTCCTCACTCTGTTCATCATTTTCTTCTTTAGCATCTTCTTCTTTCTCTTCATCACTTTCCTCCTCCTTTTCTTCCTCTTCGTCCTCCTCTCTTACTTCTTCATCCATCTTTGTTTCCTCTTCATCCCTTTCACTAGTAGTTGGGATTTTGTCATATTTAAGAGCTTTTATGTCTCCCTTTGTCTGCATGTATCTGAAAGTTGTCCATGTAATAGAGAGTCTTAGGTTCTGGATGGCATCTTCTAGCATAAGTTTTATTAACCCATGATGGGCCAATTGTTGATGTTTTCTTTCCTACACCTTGATGCTCATATCTGTCATTGATTGAAGAAGAAAGTAGGGTAATCTTAGTTTATTTGAGGAGGTGTGTCAGCTCCAAACCTCAGCTCTTGGAGAAGCCTGAAATGGTACCCATACACCACATTGTACCTACCTTCACATGATATATACTTAATGAGGTGGTAGCTAATTTCATTCCAAGGATATGGAAGGCTTTCTCGTCTGACCCTATTTTCTTCCTCCATTGCCTCCTCTCCTTCCAAAAATAATTTCTTCTTTGCAATTTGGCTACTACCCTTATCTACCTTTCTCCAAGGCAACCCTAGAGGAAGTGTGGCGATTCCACGTATGACTTCAAGGGTGATTTCTACTGAGAGTCTTTTCACCATAGCAGTGGCATGGGTCCTAGTTAGTGGTATGAGTGAGAGAGAAAAGTCTTTGGCCATCTCATCATCACATCCCCTTATTTTTTCAAAGAAACCCATTCAATTGTGTCTTGTGAAGATCTCTACTACTGGAGGGTGCTGATGAATTATCACTATGTTAGTGGGTTCCCTCTTGTTAAATCCCCTTGTCATTTTCTGTGATGAATGTGGAGGCTTGTGTGGGTTTAATTCCAAATTCTAATGGGTGAGAGATTTTAAATAACAATTCTGTATACAATTGCCCTAGACTACAATACCCTTAACAAAATAGAAGGTTTTTGTATATTTTTTAACTTGGAAAGTGTGGGAAGGTATAGCTCCTACCTCCTTGTTTATGTCCTGTATGTTCTCCTGTAGGATCCTGTAGGTTTTTCTATAGGATCCTGTAGGTGCTCCTGCACTAAAACATACTACTCACTGTCTTTCCTGTAGACTACTTTAGGGACTGAGAGTAGGCTAGCTTCGATGTATCCTCAAGATCATAAATGCATCCTATGCATGGGAATCAATGATTTATTTCCTCATATGGGTGTTTGAGTGGGATGGTGTGCCGGAAACTGAAGTACGAGTTCTCGCTTTTGGACCGTTGGTCCCACTACCACATCATCATTCCTCCCTTCCTCGTAATCATCTCCCACTTCGAGCATCCATAACTTAACCACTTTCGGCCCATCTTCTCTTTCTCCTTACTTGACTGCTACCACGTGTGTAGTGAACTAAATGTATTCTCCTCGTTGACTGGCCGAAGGTGGCCACGTTAATTGGCCACCTTTTCTATAAAACCAACTCTTTCACAAATCTACATTTTTGGTCATGTTATGCTAATAAGAGAGTTTAAGAAAGATGACATACCTATGGTAATATGACTTGATGCTTCTTGTTGGAGAGTGATGTCCTTGTTGTGTATTTGTTGCATGTGTTTATCTCTTTTTTTTCTTTTATTGTCCTCCTTTGATGTTTTTTTTCTTTGATGTGTAGTTACTGGATGGTGACGCTGATGATCTTGTTGCTACTGCTAAGCTATGGAGGATTTTCTTTGACATTTGGATATCCATGCTAAATATGACTGAAATCTGTGAAATCTTGTTTTGTGGGAGAGGCTGCTACAGGATTTCCTATAGGAAACCTACAGGATGTCCTATAGCTATCTCTCCCCAAAATGTTTATTCATTGCTTCACTTCTGGAGCATGAGGATGGTTTTCATGGGCAGAGAAGGGGTCTAGTGATTGGTATGTGAGAGGTATAGGCTTCATGTGTTGTCTGAAAACTGTACTATTTTTGAAACGGACTTATTAGATTAATGCAGGGGTAATCATGGTGGAGAGAGGCATGGTGTTGAGGTGGTGGAGTATTTTTGTTTTTTTTTACACAAGTAGGTCATCTCCTTTCTCTAGGGTCACTTTCCTTGGGATTCCCAAGCCACTGTAGTTTTTATAGGATCATCCTGTAGGTTTTTAGGGAATCCTATAGGTTTACAGGGAATCTTGTAGAAAACACAGAACCCTTGCAAACTGAGCTAGATGAGTTCATAAATGGAGGGGATGGTGAGATAATGAAGCATATGGAATGGAGGAATGAAAAAATGAATTGTATAGGTCCTTTTTCTCCTCCCTTGTTGGTCTGATCCTCCTCCTGTTGACCTGTAAACAACATTTTCAAGTTTTTTCTTTTCTCCTTTTTTTATATCTTTTTTTTTTAAACAACTAGTATGCCTCCAAGAGGTTTTCATCCTAGCTTCTTGCCCTAGGTGCCTCAAAACAAGTTTTAACCCAGAGATCTTTTTATCTCTCTTTTTTCTTTTTTTTTGACACCATTAGGCTGCCTCAAGAGGTTTTCAACCCAACAGTGGGACTTAGGCACCTCATGGAGGTTTTCACCTGAGTCTCGTTATTTATTTATTTATTCATTCTTTTTTATTTTTTTATTTTTTTTTTGCTCCACTACCATCACTATCTTGTTGATGCCATTAATGAATTATTGCTTTGACAAGGGCTTCTTGTAGACCTTCAATCTATGCCCATTGACAAATAAACAAATAGATCTGCATCAATGGTTCTTATCTTCACTGAACCATTATCATGACATTTCTCTATGACATAAGGTCCTAACCATCTAGTCCTTAACTTGCCTTTAAAATCCTTGTATCTGGAATCATAAAACAAAGCCCAATCACCTTCTTGAAATTGTTTTTCCTTTATGTTCTTGTCATGCAAAATCTTCCTTTGAACATGAGTCACCTCTGTGTGCAAGATGGCCTACATTCTATTAACCCATTTAGCTAGAGAAATCTCTCTTGTTGTACCCTGGTGAGATCTAGATCTGGTTGTGCTGCCATTCTTAAGGTGTTGTATTCAAATTCAATGGACATCAGGGCCTTTTTCCCATAGAATGAATCATAAGGAGTGAATCCAGTGGTGGTCTTCCAGGTGGTATTGTAGGCCCAAGTTGCCTTAACTAATCTATTTGCCTAGTCTTTTCTACTGTTGTTGATTACTTTGGTCAGAATGCCCTCTAGCACTCTGTTGGTCACATCCACTTTCCCATTAGCTTGTGGTTGGTAAGGAGTGGATGTTTTGTGCCTGATCTTGTGCTGGCTTAACAAATTTCCAACCATGTGAGATGTAAACTGGTTGCCTTGATCAGTGGCCATTTCTCTAGGGTACCCAAACTTATAAAATGAATTTTCCCTTAAGAACACAACCACTTTCTCTTTTGTTCCTACTTTAATAGCCTTGGTTTCAGCCCACTTGGTCAAATAGTTAGTGCACACAATGATGTACTGCTTTTGCCTGGATCGAGGGTCAATGTGTGCAATGAAATACATGGCCCACTTGTCAAATGGATTGAAAGTCACTTGAGGTTCTAGATGCATTTCATCCCTTGGAGTAGGTTTCCCCATCCTTTAGCACTGATCACACTAACTAGTATACCTCCTCACGTCCTGTTGAAGAGTGGGCCAGTAATAACTAGCTTGTAACACCTTGAATGATGTCCTCTTGGCTACAAAGTGACCTCCACAAGGCCCATCATGACAGGTCAAAAGGATGTCAAAGGCTTCCTCCTCCCTGATAGATCTTCTCAAAACTTGATCCGGCCTAATTTGAAGAAGTTTCCCCCAATCCAAGTGAATGGGGCACTCTTCCTCACAATCATGCTTTTCTCTTTGGAGGACAAGTTTGGCGGAAACTTTACAGACACCAAGTAGTTTTCTATGTAAGTAAACCATGGAGAGAGAATTGAAATGGTGAGTAAGTGTTCATCTTATAACTGATCATCAACCATTCCTTCCTCCCTTGCAGGAAAAGTTAAAATGGTTAAAAAATCTGTGACAACATTCTCCTTGCTAGGTTTATCAATAATAGTTAGATCAAACTAATGTAATAAAAGTAACCATCTAATAATTTAGGCATTCACATCAGGTTTATTCATCAAGTATCTAATTGCAGCATGGTCAATATGTAAAAATGTTTGGTAACATATAATGCAATGCCTAAATTTGTTCAATTAATGAACAAAAACTAGGAGCTCCTTCTTAGTTACTGTATAGTTCAGTTTGGCCTTTGACATATTCTTATTGGTGAAGTAAATGGAATAAGGTAACTTGTCATCCATCTGGCTTAGAGTTGATCCTATGGCTTTGTGAGAGGCATCAACATGTATATGGAAAGGAAGGGCCCAATTTGGGTCTCAGAGAATAGGTGTAGTGGTAAACTTTTCCTTCAGGGTGTCCAGAGCCTCTTGACAACTTTCTGACCATACAAATTTAAAGTCTTTGGCCAATAACCCAAATAAAGGAGAATCTTACTTGTTGAAGTCTTTTATAAATCTTCGATAGTATCTTGAGAATGAGAGGATAACCAGTAAGCTTGGCCTTAGGATGGAGAACTGGGAAGTCTGTAGGGTACACCCAAGAGTTAATGTAGACCATCACATCCTCAACAATCCCCTCAGGGGTCGCTGTGGAATGGTTTGCAAGTTGCAAGACTGTTGTGGTATTTCTTAATGAACCATAGAGATTGAGCTTGAGCATGGTGTCCTTAGTCATTATATTAATGGTAGCCTCAAGATCAGTCAAAGTGTGTGGACAATGGTGCCATTGATGTGCACATCTACTACAGGGCTTCCATGGTCCAAATAATATGGGAAAATTACCTTCCCCAGCATTAAGTCAGACGATTGTCCAATGACATTAATGGTGGGGGTGTCTCTTTTTCACCTCCCTAGATGTTTTAAACGCTTCTCTTTAATCAAATTGTTTTAAATAGGTACATCCTTGATGGCTTGGAGAAGTGGAATTCTGACACATAGAATTTTCAATTCACCTAGAAGTTCATTCTCTTCTGGGGTAGGCTGGACTAGATGAGTTAATCTCTCAGGAAGAGGTGGTGGATTCACTCTAGGCATTCTTTCCTCTCTTTCCTCTTCACTCTTCCTAGGTGGAGGTGGAGGTTGGTTGTCCAGGAGTACTCTCCCATATCTCAGGTTGTTTTCCTAAATCTCCATAGCATAAGCAAGGTAGGATGTCTCTCCACTGTACACTTGCTATGCCTATCTATTGTTCGAGTTTGGATTTGGTTGGTAGGCATCTGAGGTTGTTTAGGTGGAGCATGGTGTAAAAGTTATGATTGAGAAGGTGGTGAAGGTAATACATTTGGGGCATTATTGTATGGGGACTTCCACCCCTAGGGTGGTGCATTCCACTGAGGCTGTGGTAGAACATATGGCTGAAATGACTGGCTGGTTTGTTGGGAATGGTACTGAGGGGAAAAAGACTAAGGAGGAGGTGTAGACCAGGAGGGATAAGCAGGGGGCCCCCAAGAGGGAATGGATGTGTTCTAGTTAGGGTTTTAATATGCATGGGATGACCCTTGCATGCCTTGATGATATGGTCGAGGCCCATGATGTCTCCTTTGATTTATGTAGAAGAGCTATTCAATCATCCCTTCAGTTCCTTGATACACACCATTTAGTCCAAGTAGAGAAGGGAATTTGTTTATGTAGTGGTTTTCTTCATAGACCAAGCATATTTCAATTAGATTCAATGGACATTCATTCTTAGGGTGCCTCCTTGTGCATCTAGGGTAGAAAATGGCTAAGGCTCTCTTTGCTTCATCCTGCTTTCTCTTGATGTGCATAGTGTCCATCTATAGGGAAAGGGTTTGCAACATTTCACTCTTGAAATATTCTAGCATATTTCCAATTTTACCTTTGATGGATGTATTAGAAGAGGATGGGTTGGCCATTGGTTGACTACCCGTACCCTTTTCCCTAGTTGCCCTAGAATAGTCCCTAAAGACAACCTGGATATATTCATAGGGTAGCTGGTAGATGTCCCCTCCTACTAGCAGGTTTAGGGTATCCAAAATATATTCCCTTAACCCTCTAAGTAGGACTAGCTTCAATGACTCAGGATTAAGTGTGCACCTTGTCCTTTTGTAGCTAAGATTGAATCTTTCTTCATAATCCTCTAGGGATTCATCATGCCCCAAGGTCATCCTAAAAATTTCTTCTTTAGTGTCTTTGGACCTGCAATAGTCTCAATACTTGTTGTTGAAGGCTTGTTGCATCTAAGCCCAGGTTGCGATGTTATCCCTAGGTAAACCCATGAACCAATGCAAACTTGCATCCTTGAGAGTGGATGGGAATAGTTTCAACTTCTTCTCATTAGTTGTGTAATCATAAGTTCTACATATGATAACAAACTCAAACAAGAAAGTGTCTGGATCTTTTGAGGTCAGGCCATGGAAATGAGGAAGAGTAGAGGGGCTTATGTTTTTCATCTTGGTATCCCCATTACTTTCTCTGATGGGAAAGGCACCCTCAATTATTTATCTATCTCTTGTTTCATTTCTATTTTTAGTCATTAGTTCAATTGCAATGGGTTCTCCTTCTTCTTCTCCCCCTGTAGGCTCTTCAAATATCTCTAGTTGTTCACCTAAGGGGTCCTCCAATTCACAACCATCGAAGAAGAGGGAAGGTTGGTTGTTTGAAGTGGTGGGGGTATTTGGTAGAAATTTTCCTAAGTTATTCCTATTCCTACGAGGCATGAACGAAGTGTTTTTATTTTGTTTTGAGTTTTTTCAAGATTTGAGACTAATTTCATAATTGATTTCACAAACTGACCAGAAACTAATTGCTTAAATGAAATCTCACTTGCAAAATGGAAAAGAAAGCAAACTAACTTACAATTAGTTTTGCAGAAATGAAGCTAATAGCATAATGTCAAAGATAAAAAATGAAAGAAAGAAGGAAGAAATAACATCTTACTCATACACCTCCCCAACAACAATGCCAAAAAGTGATGAGCACCAGTATTGTAGTAAGAATTCTGCAACTTCTGGGGCTACCAACTTTACTTTATCAACCTGGGGTTTGTACAAACTTGGAGGTGACAGTGTTGTATACACAAGTAGATGCAACGAGTCTGCTCTTTGTCACTGCTAAGCTAATGATATACCACTAAGGTTTCTCAAACGAAAATTCTATTGATTCAGAAGGAGTTTGATTACCAATGAGGAAAAGGGAAATTTGCACTAAATGAAATCTTGTCTACTGAAGTAAGGAAAAGACTGAAAATCAAATGCTTAAACACACCATTCATATAACTAACTACTAAGAGGCT
This sequence comes from Pinus taeda, assembly GCA_000404065.3. NCBI lineage: Eukaryota > Viridiplantae > Streptophyta > Pinopsida > Pinales > Pinaceae > Pinus > Pinus taeda. Next base: position 242,220 of record APFE030646681.1, read on the forward strand.
TTTCTTAAAAATAATGCTAATTTAACATGTGTGTAATCCTACTGTCGTAGTCATGCAATTCGAAACATCCAAAAATTCTACTATTGTGCATGCAACTAAACAAAATAACTCTTTTTTCTTTTCGTCCTTTTTGTGTGAAAAGGCGAATGCTAACTTCTCTTGGTGATGTGGCTAGTGGATTAGGGATGATGGTGAATGGTCATATGGCTTTGGAGGAAAGTAGGGTTATTCTCCTATCTTCCTAGGTTATTTTCCCACAATTTGGCCTCAAAACAGGCCACTACAGGTAGACCTACAGGATGTCCTAATGCCTCCTACAGGATGTCCTAATGCTCCTATAGGATCCCTCATGGGCCTCTAAATTAGACATAAATTAAGGCCCATGCCTCTAAATTAAACATAAATTAAGGCCTATTAACATCCTTTAGCACATTAAACCTCTATTATTGAATTAGATAATGTAATTTTAGCTTTAATATATTCATTAGGAAGGTTTATGAATAATTGCATATTTGTGCCAAAATTATTTATTTTTGTGGAATATTACGATAATGTTGGGCAGATTATGAAGATATGGAGGAGGATAATTTAGGATAATTTAGGTACTTTCTCCCTACTATATGAGGATCAATAATAAAATATAAATCAACAATATATTATGGAATTATGGCACAAATTGTGGAACTCTAATGATTGAGAAAATCTAGGAATGTGTTCCCTACCTTTTAATGCAGATTCCTAGTATTGGGGACTAGATCCACTAATCAAGGGATTTTGGTGGGTAAGATTCCTCCATTCATGGGGAATGATTATTAATAATTTTGTATAAGTACCAAGTCAAATTTTCCTCTAGATAGAGATTTCTATGAGTGTTATTGTGGAGAGAGCTTGTATTTTTGTAGCTCCATTGTATTTTCTTGCAGGGATGTAATTCTATTGATGAAAATAATGAAGATTAGTATCATGTTCAGCTTCTAAATCTTGTTCTCATCCATAGATCTTTGAGTTTCCTTGGGCTTGGCCATCCCATGAGCCTTAGAAGCCCTTTTTTATCATTTCCTTTTCTTCTTTTCACTACTTATTCACATGCATTTCTTGTTTTTATTTCCTTCTATTTCTGCATTTAGTATTAATGATTTCTTGTTGTAGGATTTAGTCAAATGGTTAATGTAAGTTCTTTTTTAGGATCAAAGGAAAAATTTCATCCTTGGAAAAAATTTGGAAGGTCATAGTAATCATTGATCTACTTGGATTAGCTTTCTTATTCCCAAATTTAGATTTATGGAACTCCTTTGAGGCAAAGAACAATAATTTTTTGATATTTTTTAGAGAATGCTAACAAGTTTCAATAAAGTTGATTCCACTTGCATTATATCAAAAAAAATTATATTTAATAACAAAAATTACCCCAATACATTTTCACTTGATTAGGTTAGGCATGTTTTAGATTTACTAGCTCACTAGTTCTCGAATTTGTAGATTTTCGACTAGTAATGTTTTTCTATTTTTTAGCATAGATTAAAAAAGGTATTTTTGAGTGATTCCACTTGGAATGGAGACCTAAGACATCCTAGTAAATAAAAAAATTTGTCCCATCCAATTTTGATTTTATTTTCTTTCTAATTTTATGAATTATAATTTCATATAGTAAATTTGTAACATCCTGTAGTAAATGTTAGAGCTCCAAGAAACTTTCCTAGGTTGTAGCTTGAAGATGCCTGGTAACATATAAATTAAACTTATTGTTGCAATGGATGAATGGAAGGAATGATGCTTGTTCAAGCCAGATAACCACTTCTACTTTGTTTCACTCCAGACATGCGTGAACACCCCCAGACTACAAGGCTTTAGACCACCAACTATTCGTAATTTAGAGATAAGGTGAATATGGAGAATACTGACCACACCAACATATGCACAAGACCTTGTGATGGCCGGCTGCAACCAGTAAGAAGCTTTTAAATCTATTCTACTAATGCACAGATAGGATGACAACTCTCTGCCACTAGATAGAAAGAAACCTGGGTAACCTATTCAATGATACATTGAACAATCTAACACATAGATAGGATGATAGTTTTCTAGTGCTAAACCTTAAAGATCAAGAATGCAACGTATGAGACACAACTTAGAATGGAGAAGAAATTGAAAGTGAGTAGTTAAAAACAAAAGAAGCTTGTATTAGCTGAAAATGAAGATGAGACGCTGCAAGTGGCAAAATATCCACAGTCTCCAGAAGTTGAACCTTACATCAAAACATCAACCATCAACCCTGGTTACATTTTGTTTCTAGGTATTTATAGATTTTACATTATAGGGCACTTAGGCCATCTAGGTATGTACGGGTCATAATTGACCACCAACTGCATTTAACTACTTGATGGAGTCCCTGACTATGTTTTCTTGCTGTAGTGGGCAAATCAGATCTTCTCAGGTGCTGTGTTGTCCTCTTAGCTGGTTGGAGTGTTCATATCAGCGAGTTTCCATAACTGATAATACTGTATGGGGTCGTGCATGTCCTTTCTTTGACTGAGCCATACTGCCTGTTAAACATGGTTTTTGAGGCTTTACTGTGACTGGCACAGGCATGCTGATCACCTTCTTCCTTCGGACGAATGGAGTGGTCAAAGGACATGGGGTGCATGGGTGAATCGACGAGTTAGATGAGCGGAGATAATGGCCATCGGATCAAGGGAATGGACAGCGGAGATGGCTCTATGGGAGTTATAGGACAAGGTGGGAGTGGATTGATTTTGGGCCATTAGATCCGAGGCGGATTGATATAATGGTGATCGGGCAGTGAAGTTGCATGGTAGTTAAATGGGCGGGTGGATAGATTAGATGGTAAATAGATTGATTGCACCACCTTTGAGCATAAAGTGGTAAAAGGACAAGGGCATACAATCCCAATCAAAGGTCGACATGTAGCGGCATATGAGAGAGAAAAACCACTCTCATTGCGCGCTAACATTCAGACGGGTTACGGGCGCAGGGAGAGCGAATGTCGTCAGATCTCAGTGGAGACGATCGAGCGGCTAGGAAAAGAGCGTGTAGGTTACTTTATCAGGTGTGATAGAAGCCGTTAGATTTAGTGGGGAAAATCAATGGTGGAGATGAGGAGATAGGTTTATAAAAGGTGTGGTGGCGTATGGGAAGGTTTTATCAGGGTTTAGGTCTTTGTGCTCGGGGCTTAAGGAAAATGGGTTTTTTATGGTTTTTAAAGAAAAATAGAGGAAACGGAGATGAAGGGAGGATGAGCGGGGTAAAGGAAAAAGGTGAAAATTACCATTATGAGCCTCCTTTAAGCATGACAACCACAACCAAGCTTATCTCTAAACTTTAAAAACCATAGTTATATAGAAGAGATAACACTGGCTCCTTCTGGGGATGAGATCCTCCCTGTGACGTCTCAAGAGCTGCAAATCATCACCTTTCCTACAAAAACCAGATTAGCAAAATCTCCTAGTGTTCCATTGGGCATGGAGTCTAATTGAGTCTACACTAAAACTAATAAAACAACATATTTACAATATTAAGGCCTGAAGACCTTAAATGACATAACCTTTCAGAAATTGCCCATTAACTGGGCCATCAAAAACTGTCTCTCCTTCCATGCTTTGCAACATGAAAGTATTGTTCCCTTGGATCTGAGAAATGATAAAAGGCCCAATCCACATAGCATCAAACTCCCATGGTTTCCTTTCTTCTCCTTGAGTGCATCCCATTTAAGAACCAAGTCCCCAACTTGAAAACTATCTATATTTGCTTTTCCGTTAAGGGTTTCCTTGATTCGCCTCTGATGTGCTGTAGACCTTTCGACCAACTGTTCTGTGATTTGATGCACTTCTGCTAAATCATTGATCCTCCTAGCCATATCTTTTTTTCATTTTGTTCTTCCTACAAGAATTTTGCCACGAGGAGGGTTAACTAAGTTGGGAATACAACCTCAGTGCCATATATCAGCTTGAATGGAGAATTCCCTGTGGATCTCTAGGTAGTCACTCTATTAGCTCACAATGCATATTTTAGCTTGGAATCCCAGTTCTTTTTGTTGTCTTCCAGCAGCTTTTTGATTATCCTTATCAGGCTCTTGTTGGAAGATTTTGCTAGACCATTACCTTGAGGGTAATATGAGGTGGAGTGTACCATTTTAATGCCCATTGAGTCACACATGTCCACCAACTCTTTTGCCCTGAAGGATGTTGCATTGTCTATAACTAATTTATGTGGGCAGCCAAACTTGGTGAAAATATTTTCAGTTAAGAACTTCATGACCACATGATGATCAACTTTCCTATTAGGGATGGCCTCAATCCATTTGGTGAAGTAGTCAGTGGCTACTAATATCCATCTGTGCTAGCCATTGGAATGTGAGTTAATTTCTCCTATGAAATCCAAACCCCATTGCTGAAACGGGCCACTGTCATGTATTGGCTTTAAGGGCAAGGACTTCAATTGCTGTTTTCCTTCAAATCTTTGGCACCTATCACAAGATTTAACAAATGAGAAGACATCAGAAAATAAGGTGGGACAATAGTACCCAGCTCTAAGGATCTTGTGGGCTGTAGTTTTCCAATAGTGATGTCCTCCACATATGCTAGAATGAAATTGTTGCATAACCTACATGGATTGTTCTTTGTCCAGACACCTCAAAAGAATTCCAGAGGGGTCCCTCTAGTAGAGCAGGTTTTCATGAATGCAGTATTTGGCTACCCTGAGCTTGATAGTTTTGGCCAAGAGGAACTTCCAGCTTCAGCAAGAATTGGGCTATTGTAGAGTACCATTCACAAGAAGCTATATTTTCTGCCAATGACTCGTTTTACCCTGGTCCAACTATTTCTTCTAAAATTTTGCTTATCCAATTCATGTCCAACATCCTGCAATTTTCTTCAGCCATTAATCTAGCAAGGCCCTCACCTTTGACAAGCTTGGTAGGCTTCAGTTCTATGTTGAACTCTATAAGCTTTGCAATCCATTTATCCCTTCTTCCATCATCATCTGGCTAAGTTTTCAAAGATGTATATACAATTTCAGGATGTATATTCTGAAAGCTTTCAAAGGTTTGATAAGAGCATATCCCTGTTTTTCAACGGTATCATACCTCATTTTAGCATCCCTTAATGTTTTGCTGAAGAATGCCACTGGATGTTCTGAACCTTCATCATCTTTCTGCAGTAAGACTGTTGCAAGGGTGTCATCCGAGGCAAATGAAAATATATGGAACTCCTTGCTATAGTCAGGGTTGATTAAAGTAGGAGCTTCCTAATGGCCCTTTTGATGGCTTCAAATGATCTTCTTGCTGCATCTGTCCATTTGATTTCCGATCCCTTTCTCAATATGGAGGTGGTTCTTTACTAATTTTGCAAAATTTGGAATAAACCTCCTTACAAAGTTTATTTTGCCCATAAAGGACTAGATATCCCTTTTTGATCCTGGTACAGACAATGTTTGTATTGCATTCACTCTCTCTGGGTCAATTTTGACACCTGTGACACAAACAATGTGTCTAAGGAGTTTTCCCTCTTCCAAAGCAAACTATGACTTTTTGGAATTGACTGAAATCCCAAATCTTCTGCACTTCAGAAACACTTTATTCAAATGCTGAAAATGGTCTTGATGGCTAATGGATTATATTGTTATATAACCTAGGTAAACAAGGATGAACTTATCCTTCTCTCCTACAAATGCTATATCCATAGCTCTCTGAAAGGTGGCTTCAACATTCATCATCCCAAAAGGCATATTCGAATACATAAAAGTGCCCCAAGGCATGGCGAATGTAGTTTTTTCTTGGTCATCTGGATGTACAACAACTTGGTTATGCCCTGTGTTATCACTTAAAACCACAGTTCACCTATGTCCAAAGATTCATATAAAAAAAAAAAATTGGTTTAAGTCAATAGGTTTTTAGGTGTGTCACTTTGAAGTTAGAATTTCAAAAGGTATTGATGTGAGTCCTTGTAAAAAACCGTTAGATACCCTCCCTCATTATGGTTTAAAGCATGTCTTGTCTTGATTGCATCATTTGGATTTTGCACAGTTTTGCAGCGTGATCTGATTGGCCAATTTAGCTGCACAATCATTTTCCCACCTTTTCACAGCATATCATCTAGCAGCCGTTTCGTAGCGCGGTTTTTCAATTCATAATTGTCTGCGCTACGAAATCGGGGATTCAGGGTTTTTTGTAGCGCATTTTCTTGAAATGTCAAATCTCGGGAGATGAGTCATTAGGTCCGTCCATATTTTGTCAGGTGATGTCTTCTCCAGGTCATGATAGGATTCATTCCGCCATCAGATTTAAGATCACGCACATGACAATTTTTTTAAGAGATCTTATTAGGTATGGTAGTGTCATAATGTTTATTCATGATGCATTAACGTGCCTGTTCTATGACGAGTGTTTGAAAAAAACGCCAAGAAGCCCGAGTTTTCATTTAAAAGAGATCATTGCAAGCGAGCCTGCACTCCAAAGTCGAAGCTGTTCTGTGAATTGTAGCTGTTGTTAGTTCTCTGCATGAAGATATTCTGAGCAAGATGGAGAAAAGAGAACATCGATCCAGAAGGTGCCTAAGAACCGAGCCAGAGGGGCTTGATCTTACACTCAGAGATGAAGGTGTAGCACGAGCTTTTAAAGAGGCTGGTTGCTGGAGGTTTTGCAAAAAATTGAGGGGAGGACGTACAGAGGTAACGAAAGCCTTTGCATTAAATTTCACTGGCTTGAATTCTAAGGTGTCAATGCTAGAGTTCCCTGTGTCTCCGGAAACCATTTCTATTGTCACCGAAATTCCAAGAGGAGGACATGAATGGTTTAAAAATTTTAAATTCGACATGACTCCCTGTAAAGAATTTTTGAAGGAACAGTATGTAAATGAGGACCTTACCAAAGTTGTACCAAGGAATTATATAAAAGAACATTACGCTCTGCTCCTTACAGGCATCCAGAAATACCTAACATGTGAGGGAAGGTACAACAAAATCTATTCATATCATTTCAAACTCTTGTTGCATTTCAAAGGTAAAGCTTCAATAGATATACCTTTCTATTTGTTCAGAAGTCTTAGCAAAATGTGCGACAAAGTCCAGTTAAGGAAAGATGATTGTGAAACATCCTTGTTTCACCATGGTTTAATAAAA
>APFE030646681.1:255470-267053 GCA_000404065.3 Pinus taeda
CAACTCATTTCTCAATTGCAGGCCGATCCAAATTCCACCAAGGGCTACTCGTGGCAGGATGATATTCTTCGCTACAAGGACAGAGTCGTAATATCACCAACATCCACCTTCAAAAGTCGCATTTTGGCAGAGATACACTCATCTCCCATTGCAGGACATTCGGGCTTTCAGAAGACGTATGATCGCACCAGAAGATCATTTTTCTGGACAAGCATGAAAAAGGACATCCTTACCTTCGTAACCGAATGTGATGTCTGTCAACGCCGCAAAGGGGAAACCGTCAACACACCTGGCACATTACAACCATTTCCCATTCCGGCATCAATTTGGATGGAAGTTTCTATGGATTTCATTACAGGTCTTCCAAAATCAGGGAACAAGTCAATCATCATGGTGGTTTCCGACCCATTGTCGAAGTATGCTCATTTCTGCGCTCTTCCCCACACGTTTACACCAACCTTGGTTGCTCAAACTTTCATGGATTAGATCTTCAAATTGCATGGCATGCCTATTTCTATTGTGTCCGACCGTGACTCGATCTTCACCAACAATTTTTGGCAGGAACTCTTCAGAATCTAAGGCACTCAACTAAAACTCAGTACTTCCTACCATCTGCAAACAGATGGTCAAACTGAAGCCGTCAAAAAATGTCTAGAAACCTACCTTAGGTGTTTTACTTCAGGAAAAAAGCACCTTTGGGTACAGTGGCTTCCTCTGGCAGAATGGTGGTAAAACACCAACTATCATGCCACCACCAAAATGACCCCCTATGAAGCAGTATATGGTCAACTCCCGCCTTCACCTACTTCATATCTGAGGGGATGCTCAAAAGTCCAAGCAGTGGATCAACTCCTACAACACCGCGCAAATATGCTCGCCCATCTTAGAGAAAATCTTCATCAAGCTCAGAACCGCATGAAGCAACAGGTAGACCAGCATCGCTCAGAGCGCCACTTTCAAGAAGGGGATCAGATCTTTTTACGGCTCCAACCATACAAGCAAACATCACTCAAAGACAAGGGATGTCAGAAACTCTCTCCCAAATTCTACGGACCCTATTAAGTACTTCAACGCATTGGAGAAGTGGCCTACAAGTTGGCCTTGCCACCTACTGCAAAAACCCATTCAGTTTTTCATGTCTCATGCCTCAAGAAAGTGATTGGGAACAACTGCATAATTCATACTAGTCTCCCGGAATTGGACGAAGAAGGATCCATCTGGCTTCAACCGGAACAGGTCCTCGACACACGAGTCAAGCAACTACGTGACCGCATGATTAAGGAAGTCCTGGTCAAATGGAAAGACACCTCTCCAGAAGATGAAACTTGGGAGCCAGCCACTATTCTGCAGCAGTTTCTGCAGCTTCAGCCTTGAGGACAAGGCTAGTCTTAAGGGGTGGGCATGTTAGGGTCCCACCCTAACCCCCTTATCTATGTAATGGGACCACGTCATAGTCAAGAGTCAATAAAGCCCATATTAATAATTTTAAGTGGTTAATCTGCAATTAATAACGGAACCACAGTTAGTTGCAAATGGGTCGTAGTATTAGATAGATGGTATTAATAATACACGATATTGGCCCGTGGTATTGCATGTAGGAGTAATATATAAAGGATAGAAACTCCCTGTGAGGAGCATCGTGTCTTATTTTGTAATCGAGCTCTGCTCTATTGGATGGCCCTTGTGTCTAGCAGGCAGTTGTGGAGGATTGTGTCATGAATGGTCAATGAGACATAAAATGATGGAGAATTATCATCAACTGGTTTAGTCATTGGGCTAAGCACAACTGTAGGTTTGTCATCTTGCAAATTGACATAGTCAGTGGAGGCTTGCGTAGCTTTCAGCTCAAGATCATCAAGGATAGGCTTTCTAAAGGCATCACTCTTTAAAATTTCTATCAGGGGTATGGATATTTTTAACTTCTAGACTTTTGATTCAAAACTAAAAGGGGAAGGGGACTTGTCAGGACCTCTTACCTCTTGAGCTAGTGCTTTGAGGATAACCGGGTCAACTATTGGTCTTTTCTGTTTGATGGTCTGATGCACTGTGGGGACAACAACTCTTTGGGTAGGATTCTCTTTGAAATTACTTGTTCTTGACCTCAGGTCGTATCTTTGATGTTCATCAGTCTGTAGAACAACTTCTCTGCCCCTCTCTTGACTAGTCTGGTCCTGGAGTAATGATTCTTCATAGGCAGCTAATGTCAAAAAGGCAGCAATGCCCTTATCTTCCATGCAATGAATTTCATCATCTTCTTCAAACTGCTCCTCCTCCATGACTACGTTTTGGAAAGGAGCCTTAACCCTTTGTTCTTCACTGGCTTCTTTACCTCTCTAAATGATTTGTAATTGTTCATTTGCTCTTCTGAATGGATTTGAATTTCTTGGAGCAAATGTGTTTGGAAGCCTCGCTTTTCCAGAGCTCTGCTCAACCTTCAACGTAGATATTTCAGCAGCCAATGACTCTATAATTTTAGTCATTTTGTCTAATTTAGGTTCTGATGATGAAACTGAGGAAGAATAAGCCTCACCTCTATACCTTCTTCTATTAGCGTGGCCTTTGAGTTTCTCTACAACCATGATATTAGATTCCACCTCTAAAGTTGCATCCTGCATTTCAGCTAGAGTGGCACATCTTCTTTCTCTCAATAGCAAGCAGACATCAGAGTCAAAAGCATTAGCATAGGTGAGTTTGGTAGAGGTGGGGATAGGCTTTACCTCAATTGGTATCTTACTATACATACGATTGAATCTTTTATTAAAATCCAACAATGCTTCCCCATTTTCCATCTTGAGGTTGCTAAACTCAGTATGGTAATATAGCAAGTCTTTCTTATCCCCCCAATGTTTCAAAAACACATCATCTAATGCTTCAATGTCTACTATAGACCTAGGGGTTAGTTCTCTGAACTACTTTCTAGCCTCTCCATCAAGGCTTTGGACAAATACTCTCATCCACACATCATCCTCACTGATATCTAGGTTATCATCATAACTATAAAAAGACTCAAGGTGTTCTTCAGCAGTTACTCCCTTTGTACCAGTGAACTTAGGCATGTATTTCTAATATTCTCCAGAAGGCGTGGCATTTAGAGGAGCATGCAAGACCAAGGGTCCATACCTAGGAGCTATGATTCTTTCCATCTTTGTGGGTGCTTGTTGGCTTGCCGTGACTGGGGTAGATGGAAGAGTACTAGTCGTTTGGATGACAGGGGACTGAGGAAAGAATGACAGGGATGAAGGAAACTGATGGACTATAGGGGAGGTTTTCTTTGGACTAAGATCCAAATGGGAAATTATTGAACAAAAAGCTTTATGAATCTCTAGGAAATATTCTTCACTGATAATACTAGGCTCTATATTTTCAACATGAACATGCTCAGCAACAAGCCTCACTGGCAGAGATACATATATTTTTTAGGCTTACCTAATCCTGATGCTCCTTTTTGTGATGTTTTTCTTTGCTTTACAATCTTCTCAGGGTCAAGCACTAGGTTAGTTGGTGATTTCTAAGGATTTCTCTGAGTATGCCTCACAAACTGAGCCAGAATTGTAATGTGGAATCACCAATAGGTTGGTCCTCCAGTAGAATTGCCAGATAGATGATCACAACTAGAAATGTGTCCAAACTTTGTCTATCATCCAAGATGGAACTGTGTCATTCTCCCAGGGAAGCTAAGTTTCAATCTCCTCTCCCTGACAATGGCGCCAATTATGTTAGAGATCCATGAAACTCTCCTATGTTGTAGCTCGGAGATGCCTAGTAACATATAAATTCAACTTATTGTTGCAATGGATGAATGGAAGGAATGATGCTTGTTCAATCCAGATAATCACTTCTACTTTGTTTCACTCTAGACATGCATGAACACCCCCAGATTACAAGGCTTTAGACCACCAACTTTTCGCAGTTTAGAGATAAGGTGAATATGGAGAATACTGACCACACCAACAGATGCAGAAGACCTTGTGATGGCCGGCTGCAACTAGTAAGAAGCTTGTAAGTCTATTCTACTAATGCATAGACAGGATGATAGCTCTCTTCCACTAGATAGAAAGAAACCTGGGTAACTTATTCAACGATACATTCAACAATCTAACACATAGATAGGATGACAACTTTCTAGTGCTAAACCTTAAAGATCAAGAATACAACATATCAGGCACAAGTTAGAATGGAGAGGAAATTGAAAGTCAGTAGTTAACAACAAAAGAAGCTTGTATTAGATGAAAATGAAGACAAGACATTGCAAGTGGAAAGATATCCACAATATCTAGAAGTTGAACCTTACATCAAAACATCAACCATCAACCCTGATTACATTTTGTTTCTAGGTATTTATAGATTTTACATTACAGGGCACTTAGGCCATCTAGGTATGTAGGAGTCATAACTGACCACCAACTGCATTTAACTACCTAATGGAGTCCTTGACTATGTTTTCTTGATGTAGTGGGAAAATTAGATCTTCTCAGGTGTTGTGCTGTCCTGTTAGGTGGTTGGAGTGTTCATATCAACGAGTTTCCATAACTGATAAATGCTACTATGAGGTCGTGCGTGTCCTTTCTTTCCCTGAGCCATACCGCCTATTAAACATGGTTGTTGAGGCTTTACTGTAACTGGTACAAGCATGCTGATCACCTTCTTCCTTCGGACGAACGGAGTGGTCAAAGGATGTGGGGTGCATGGGTGAATCGACGAGTTAGATGACCAGAGATAATGGCTATCGAATCAAGGGAACAGATGGTGGATATGGCTTTGCGGGAGTTATAGGATGAGGTGGGAGTGGATTGATTTTGGGCCATTAGATTCGGGGTAGCTTGATCTAATGGTGATCAGGTGGTGAAGTTGTGCAATAGTTAAACAGGCAGGCAGATAGGTTAGGCGATAAACAGTATTGATTGCACCGCATTTGAGCATAAAGCGGTAAAAGGATAGGGGCGTGAGATCCCACTTGGAGGACGAAACGTAGTGGAAGATGAGAGAGAAAAACTCCCCTCATCACGTGCTAACATTTAGACAGGTTACAGGTGCAGGGAGAGAAAATTCCGTCAGATCTCAGTGGAGACGATTGGACGACCGAAAAAGGAGCGTGCAGGTTGCTTTATCTGGTGCGATAGGAGACGTTAGATTTGGTGGGGAAAATCAATGGTGCAGATGAGATGATAGGTTTAAAAAAGACACGGGGGTGTATGGGAAGGTTTTATGAGGGTTTAGGCTTTTGTGCTCGGGGCCTAAGGAAAAGGGGTTTTTTGTGGTTTTTAAAGAAAAACTGTGGAAACGAAGATGAAGGGAGGATGAGTGGGGTAAAGGAAAAAGGTGAAAACGACCATTATGAGCCTCCTTTAAGCATGACCAACACAACCAAGCTTATCTCTGACCTCTAAAAACAATAGTTATATAGCAGAGCTAACAGAAAATTAGGGGATCTTTTATGAAATCATTGTAGCATCCTGTAGGAAAGCCGATTTTGAGCTTTTTGTGCTATAAAACAACCCCCCATTTCTAAAAAACTTTTACACAAATTTTTTAATAAGAAATGGATCCCTTTCTAAAATAAAACTTAGTGAGATTTATGATTTGATAAATAAATCTGGTATTGACCTCATTATAGTAAAAACCTTCATCAAAAGGCCCGATGTAAGCAATTCATTTTGTAAGGCCTTTTGAAAGTACAAAGTGTTCCTTTAAAAAGCATTATAAATAATTAGACATTGTGATAAAGTGATTGGAGATTGTGTATCGCAATGACAAAGGGACACACATAAAGAGGGCCTCATCAAATCCTCTGATTCAATAAAGGTAATCGCAATCGGCAATTGGAGGTATCATATGACAAAGAGTTAAAACACAAGTTGAAACTCTGATTGCAATCAATAAATAAGGCGTGCATCTCAAGAAGAAAACATTTGCAAAATGGTTTGCATGCATAAGTCTTTTAAAAATTAATAAATCAGACCAATTTAATGAAAACATACCCCACCTTATTATAATATCACTTTATCGCCAATCGGAGATATTCATTGCAAGTGAAAAAACCTTACCCTTTTGAAACTCCTGATTGCGATTTGCGATTTATTGTTGATCACCAATCGGGGAAATCCAAACACACACATGAGATAATCATTCAATATATCATTAATGAGACAACTATTTATGGTATTTATTCATCATGATTGGCGGCTTGAACGACTATTAATTTCACAGCTAAGAATAAATCCTTCAAATATTTCACTCGTGGTGGTCCTTAACTGCATCTAACTTATCATATGTCAATTGCCTTAATTCTATTCATTTTCATATTGGCTTTCAGCGAAAATGTCATTGTGTTATGGTTTTTAATTGTCTATGCAGAGTTTCTTTGAACTCATGAATCCAGAGAATATGGGGAAGAAATCTAAGAAGGCCAAGGCAACCCCTATAGCTAAAGAACCAGAACTGACCAAGAAGGGACTAATATCAAATACAACATGTCTCGGTCTGGGAAATGTGAGCTAGGAAAGAATCTAAAATTTGATAGAAGCAAAGGAGCCCGAAGAATTGGAAGAGGAAGTCACAGCCAATTCCACCAGCAAGTCAAAAGGAACTCTCAAAGAATTGGCTTGTTCATATCTTCACAGGATAGTAGCACGGGCCAAAATTTTTCCATACAATGATGTGCTAAGATGGGTCTTCGAGAAAATCCCAACTTCAGATAGAACATTTTCCACGACTGATGGAAGAACATTCGGGTCCTTTAAACCTGAAGATCTCAGACAAATGTACCATCTACCTCCACTCGAGAAGCACTATAACAAGGCATTCTTGGAAGCATTTGCAAAAGAAAATATCTTGGAATCAGACCCGATCAAAAACTGGAGGCATTTCCCAGAGAAAGATAAGCAAGAGTCATTGGGTAAGTATTCTATTAACTCATTAGCTTCTCTTTATTGCTATGTTGGCGCTATGATGTGTTGACTGTGGGGAAAACATGATTCTGCAAGATTTAATATAGATATGGTCTCGTTAATGGAAGCTGTGATTAATCGTTATATTATGGATTGGGCAAACTTTCTATCTGATAGAATAGCCACCGAGATACTAGAATATAGAAGGAAAGTGTATACAACTTCTCGGATCATTCCTCCTCTTTACTACAGTGCATATATTCTTCATATTATTTGTTTTAATTTTGATTACCCTATACTCAGATGGAAGTCGACTTCCCAAGATCCTAATCCTATTCATATCTATCACCAATAGTTGTGGAAGGCCCACTATAAGAATCACTTGTACATATTTTTCAATGGTTTTGTCCTACCTGTATATTATTCTATCTTCAATAAGCCTGCCCTTAGGATATCTCAGGAAGCAGCAATTGACCTAACAGTAGTGGGTAGCTGGTTTGGAGAGGAGAAATTCACTTATGTAAGGCTTTTTGGTAATCTTACCAAACCCCATGTTCTTCCTCTATATGTTCCTGACAAACTGTTAGCCTAAGAGTTGGCATATCATATAACAGTTGAAGGAACGTCAAAAACCCTGAGGGATTCTAAGAAGCATATGTGACCTACATTCCCCCTACAGTGTGGCATTTTTACCTTACATGATTATAAACACAGAGAAAAAGGCAGAGAATATTCAAATGCTAAATCTTGCCACCATTTCGAATAGGCAATTTGACTCAAGGAAGGTTGCCTATAACGTTACTTCTCAAGCTAATATTACCATATTTGGTCATGAAGAAGATGATTTCGATGATTTGTTTGCTTCAGCTGAAATATTTTATCAGGTTAAAGGATTAGATCATATGAAATATGGAGAAGAGGGGTTAGAAATATTCAATAGGGTCAGAGCCGAGAGGTTGCAAAGTCCTCCTTTGGATCTATTAGCTACAACTCCAATAGTCAACCACAGAGTCAAAGTGAACAGAAAGATGCCAATAATACTTCTATAGTAGAGAAGGTTCCTGAAAAGGAAAAGTTGCCAGAGCATGACCAGACACAAGAAACAAGTAGCAGACCCCTTGATTCAAGCATTTATGTTGATCCTAAACTAATCAAGGAATGACATCAATTTGACTCCATCATTAGTAACATTGAGAGCATTCAAGAATTCAGCACACTTGAGGTGACTACAACTTAGATGTTAGTAATCAACACGGTTTCGACTAAAGAAACTAGTGGCCCACCCATGATTCAAAAGGATGTAGAAATAATCCCTGAAAATCCCTCTGATGAAATTGTTTTACACATAGAAGAGATACCACCATTAGATGTCTTCTACAACCATAAGCATAGGGCTGTAATTAAAAGACAAAGGAAAACGAGGAAAATTGATCAATCTCCTGTTTTGACTTCACAAATGGAGATAACAAATGTGGTATGGAGAGAGGAAGTTAATCCTTCTAAAGATCTCACCAAACTTTCTAAGTATGCTTAAGCATACACAGCGGCCATAATGGATAAAGTATCGGAGGTCAATAATTTGCTAAAAGAAAAAGACCAAGCAATCATTTTGCTAGAAGCATAGGCACACGAGAAACAACAGAAGATAGAACAGCTGGAACAACAATTAGCAGTCCAGAAGCAGATAAATTGTTAGTTGAATGAGTAATTGCTTAAAGAAAAACAAAGGATTGATGAGCAAGAAATTCATAAGCAAAAGGAGTTATCCCAATCATTGAGTAAGTTGCAATTATTAAATGAACAACTGAACAAATCAAAGGAAGAACAAATCGTTCAACTAATAGTTCAGATAGAAAGATTCAAGGAATATCCCTAAGTGGGAGAATTCAGATCGAATGCTTTACAAATTATCGGGAAATTGTCTAGTTAGTTGAGACTATTATGTCATAATATCTCACTGGTTCTTCCTCTGTGTGAAATTTCATCATTGATGGTTGACAAATCAGTAGATGCAAGACTGGACTTGGAAAAAGTACATGAAATATTAACAAATTTTCTCTCTTGGCAACAATCTAAAGAGGGAAAAGTTGTTAATCTACCACAAATTCTGGAATCACATAAATAAATTATATTTACTAAATGAAAATCTTAGCTAATGAAGGTAGAAAGAGCAACATTAAGATGCAGATTGGTAACAAACAACCTATTTGAATTAATTAATAATAGTATTTATTTATCAAATTTAATAACAAAATTTTCTCCAAGAAAACTTCCACCAGTAAAAGCATTAGAATAGACGTGGAAATAGGAGTTGGAGCAGAGGGAAAGATTAATCGCAGGTATTCAAAGTTTAACATGGGAAACCTTTTGGTTTTTCCTTGTCAAACCATATAGTTAGTGGACGTGAATGAAATACCTCACTGATGCAATCGGCCATATGATTCCTGAACTTAATGATGCCACATACACTACTCAGTTACACTCACGCATGAGTCACCCATCAAAACTTTAGCCGATACTTGCAATTTGTCAGCACCAATCACAAGATGATCAGCCCATACAGTGAACCATTTCTGACTGACTGCAACATTCTTATTTCCAGATTATTTTCACATTTTTTGTGATTTTGTTATACCAGCGTATATCATATTTATTTCATAGTTTGTTATTTTAAGTAGTATTTCGAGACCCTTTCATGTTTTTAGAAAGGGTCCTCAAATTTTGTATTAAGACTTGGATCGGAAATCGCACTACTATGCTTCCGATATGTTTATTTTTATAAAAATCGGGACCTAAATTCTGAGTTTTGATAAAGAATGCTTTTATGTGACATGCACTATTGCTTCTTGTGAAAGTATTTACAAGTTAAGAGGCAGGATCTGAATACGATTCATATCGGAGGAGACTCAAATGCATACTGTACTACTATTTGTTTTTTTTCTTTATTCTTTTATGTGAATCAACATTTATTTATTTTTCTATTATTGATATATGTATATGCTCTTACATCAATTCTTTGACTTATCACTATTGAATGTTAAAGATTTGTTATCTTTCATATATATGTATGTCAGTAATATATAAATATTAATGTGATAACATTTTAATTATTACTTTGTTCAATTACTTGAACAAAGTAATTATCATATGAATGAATATTTTTGTTTATGAGTAGAGTCATCTATATGCCTACTTGTTAATAAGAACCATAAAAAGTTGCACTAAGAGAAAGACTTCCTGGGATAGATTAGTTACTATTATATTGTTGGATTTTAGAATAGATCATCCATCATTCCCATTATATATTAAAAAATTGATCACTTATCCATCCCACTTATATATCATTGGGAAACTAGTCCCATTATATCCAGTTGGAGCCACCAAACCAGACAAAAAGGGAGCTACTTTAAGGTCTGGACTGGGTGGTTTTCCCTGATGTTGATGAAACGATTTTCGAGGAATCAACATTTTTGGCACTAGAAGGAGGGCATGAACTATGAATGGCGAGCAAATCCAAATCTAGAATCCATTCTGAGAGAAAATCTCCCTCCACCTCACCTTCAACTTCTCCTTTCAATGCTAAAACTCCAGTTTCTAGGCGAGAAGTTGAGGAAACAACAACCACTGCTAAACCCCAAAAAATCTTAGATAAATCAACTCTAGAATCTCCTGAAGTATAGTATCTAATTCATAAACTTCAAGGATTCTCAATATCACCACAGAAATTTGAGTTATCTCAAGGCAGTGTGACTTCGCAATTCATTCTTTCTCATCCCCTCACTAGACTTCAGAGTGAAAAGCTTGGTATTGAACCTACTAAATTACCTTTGCCTAAAAGAAAAAGAGAAAGGAGGACAACTAAATGGTATGATAGTAAAACTTTCTCATCGTCATCAGCCATTTCATCTTCTCCATTGCAAAGCCAACCATCCACTCCCCCACTCCATATTGTCATTCAACAGGGTACTGGAACTTCAACATCTGGTTCTCAACCATCTGGAACTTCAATATCCACTCCTTCTCAACCATTTGTAACTTCATCTGCACTATCATCTATTACTTGCTCAACAATGGCACAAAACCCATGGAACAATCCTGGTGTAGTCACAATGCTTACACCTTTGAACCCATTGCCAACTCATCCCGAGAAATGGTTGCCAAAATTCAATCCAGATGCAGGAATTCAAGCAGATGAACATATAAAAAACTTTATGTTGTTAGTCAATTTAAAAGGAGTTACTGAAGAAGATGTGGTTGTTAGGCTTTTCCCGTATACCCTGTTAGCGCTTGGAATTCACCTAGGCTGAGATAGACAAACTCTCAAGGCTACATCAAACCATTTCACCTCGTAGCTAGCCCTACGAGGTATGAGAAGGCTCTCTCGGGTCAGATTCGGTAGATCTTTCAATATGATAAGCTGACCAATTAGGAATAAAGATCTTAGGCTAGTAAATTGATAAGGGGGGTTGATTTAAAGATTTTTGGGTTTTTGGTGGCAATTGGAGGGAGTGCAATTCAGGGTGCGGGGATTGAGCACAGTTTTTTGCAGGGGATCTTTGGGGCAAGGTAGGACTGAGCGCTGATGCCTTAATCTGAGATGGATGATCAGGGATGATAGAGAAGGAGCTAAAGAGGGCAAACAACCATTTGAATCCTCTCTAGATAGCAGAAAACATAAATTTTGAACAAACTAAAA
>APFE030646683.1:8067-34033 GCA_000404065.3 Pinus taeda
CATGATTCTTTCCACTCAAATTCGAAATTGGCCTTAGAGTGCCACATAAGGGTCTTCTAGAAGCCTCCTTTCAACCTACACATGTCAACAATCTCAACCCACTTGTTAGGTATAAGCATATGCACATTATTTTCTAATTTTTAACCACAAATTCATTTA
This sequence comes from Pinus taeda, assembly GCA_000404065.3. NCBI lineage: Eukaryota > Viridiplantae > Streptophyta > Pinopsida > Pinales > Pinaceae > Pinus > Pinus taeda. The sequence continues at coordinate 8,227 of APFE030646683.1, forward strand.
AAAGGCTTAGAATTAATAAAGATTGGAAAAACATAAATGTGGCCCAATGATAATGAAAGTGGGATGAATGTGGTGACATAGTAGTGAAATGGAGGTGATATAATGGACATAATAGTGAAAGTGTAATGGAAATGAATGACATTTTCAAGACTCAACAGGGTACCACCCCACTATTTCCATAAATTTGGAAGTTACTTCCACACCTTTCTTTTAGACATTTACTTGGGAAAGTTTGACAATCTTAGAATGTGTGGGTTAACCGAAAATCCATTAACAAATATCAATTCTCTAAATCCCCTCTTCGTTGGCTTCCCTCATCTCTTCGATTTCCTTGGTCTATATCAAAGCTTCACCTTTTCATCAAATGGTATTGTTTCAGGTGAAAGCACCCTAGGGATTTGGGTTAGAACCCCAATAGAGTAGAAGCAAACTACAACAAGAGATACTCAAGCAGCTCAGGCAAGATGCTTATATTATCAAACTATGTAAGAGTGATTGTACCCAGATTTCCTTTGTTCGAGTAAGTCCCGTAGGGTTCAGACCCTTTGCAACTCCCGATGTTATTCAAACCTGAAAATCATTCAATTTAAACATACATAGAAGTATATAAGTAAAGCATATTCATGAAATTGACTTTATATCATATAAACAAATGAGTGATCATACATCAAAACGACATTCATATATGAATTAAAACATAATTTGATGCATAGACATAGTTAATTTCAGAAACAAGACAACATTTATTTTATTGCAGTAAGCTATAAATAACACGGAGAGAACTCACCTGATTCTTTCTCTGGCACCAAGCAGAACCATCCTCTAGGTTCATCCTATCCCAGCCGTCAACAATCTTCTTCCATCACCAACGCCATGATATCTCAAGCAAAAGGAAGGATATCTCTAATCAAGGAAACAAGGGTTTCCTGAAGCTTGGGGAAGTGGATGGTGCATAGGGATTCATCAGACTCAGTCAGGAATAATATCAATATAATAACTCTATCTCTTCTCCTCCCCTTAAGGCCTTCCCATAGAAGTCTATTTATACCTCTCCCAATTAGCTTTTTAGTTGGGAAACAATTTGGAAATAGTTGGGCCATGGGCAATAGGAGGTAATCAATAGGTAAAACCCGTGACCTCCACCCAAAATTAAGGAAATTTAATTTTTTAAATGTTTTAATGCATATACATGAGTTGGGTATTGACCGACCTACATGTACACACTTTTAGCTAAGGAACAAGTAGAATACAGGGAATAAAACACTACTTTTTATATATTTGGACCAAGTCTAGAAGGAGGGGTTTCCCTAGGCCATAAACAAAGCATCATGTATACGAAGAGTGGTCAATGGTGCTATAAGAGATGCCCCCTAATATATGAGGTCAGAAGGGGTACATGATGGTTGAAATGTATTAAGTGTATGGAAAGAATCATGCCAAGACTGGGAAGGACTTCACCAGAATTCAGCCTGCCAAGCCATCAAAAGGGATTAGAAAGAAACTGATGTCTGAGGTGGGAATACCCATTCTCAGAGAAAGTAAAGCATCTCCACATATAAAGTACAAGCAGATCCAATATGTATACTAGTATAAAGGAATTGAAAGTACATAATGGATCATCTGATCGTGATCGAAAAAGTATATGTATGAATATCACATATAAGAAGATGATCAATGATGTTGAAGGATGAAGCTGATCACTGATGTCAAAAACTGATCCCAATAGTACCAAATGAACATGATGGAATAAAATGATACTACATCGCAACTCGGATGCCAACATATAAGATGTAACTGTGAAGAACTGCAACATATAAGGTGGATGGTGTCAACTAGCAGCAACATGAGCAACTGACATGTGAACTAAAACATGTTGATGTAACCCGAGGTCTTCACTGACCACTGCAACACATTTCTAAACAATGGGAATGAATGATCTGAGGTCGACCACATGAGAAATCATTTGATTACCGGTCATTGATGTATACCATTAACAAACATGAGGTTACTCACCGATAATGATAATGAGAGTCAAGGTACCTAATACAATCTAACAAGTGAGAATGAATGAGCTGAAGTTGAACACTTGAAAGAATCTATCAATTTGGAGACAATGATGGTTTCCCACTGTTGATAGCGCAGGAATATTCCACTAATGACTGCAAACTCCAAGGTACTGCCAAATGGACTCTATATCTTTTTCCCAGAGAAAATGAGTTGTAGTTGATAGGAAAAGATCTGCTACAAGGAAGGCATTAAGGCATCCTTAATCAATCTAGTGCGAGTGTAACCCATAGGCCAATAATGTGGAAGGAATCAGATGAAAAAGATGTAGTAACCCAACCGAAGCACGTTTCTTGCATACACAAGATGTAGCTAGCGCACGATAGAAACCCTCTGAACCAAACAATAATGAAAGCTAATAGAGAGGCGACGATTCCACAAATAGGGTCAAATGGAAACAAAGGCACTACACGAATCCCAATGTGTGATAGTGAAAGTTGATGTCGAACATAAGGGAAACCACCTAGTCAAAGACCCATGATATTGATCGATGCTGAGCACAAGGTGACCTATCAATAATGAAAATAGGGCTAGGGTGCGGCTCTAGATCTTCCCTCAGAATAATTTGTCATAGTTAATAAGGACAAGACTCTCTAGCAAGAAGTCAATGGAGACCTTCTCAAACTAGCACGAGCAAAGGACCAATATAACTAATGTGATGACAAACATGACACTAATAACTAGGGATGGTCCACTAAAAAATAGGTCAAGAGACACCACAGAGAGGCCGACTCAGGTTTACTTCCCTTGAACAAAAGCACGACTCAATGATGACCATAGGGTAGCATATGATAACTCTGTATAAGTTTGTCATGCAAGAGGCATAAGAAATGTGTCCATATGATTGGAATAGGTAACCAATCGGAGGAGTACTGACTCAATAACAAGGTTAAGGCATTCCTAATTCAAACTAAATCCCACCACAAAGGAGGAGAGACTTTTTTTTGAGTGCCTTGTTCAAGGGAGACACGACTAACTGTAGCTGCCAACAAAATATGGAACTGTCATCCCGTTCCTGCTCTTTTTGGGATATACAATGTTTTTGTCTTTTTCTGTAAGCTAGAAACAGAACGAAAGAATTCTATAATACAGTGTAAAGAACGAGTGTCAGAGAAACAGATGATCTAGTTCCTGGGAGGGGAACATTCCTATGCTAACTGCAGGTAGGTGAAACTAGTCAAGGACACTCAAAGGGATGCTCTTTCCATGGGTAAAAGGATGCATCAAGTTGCAGAAGTTGAGTGATTGCATGGTTTAATTTGCAGAAGACATGGTCAAATAAGTGGCTTAAACACGAGTCCAAGTGAAGCCGACTCAAGGGCAAAAGGTGCAAATAGTCAAAATGCAATGCAGTTGTACAACTCAACACAAAGAAGCCTCTAGGGTATAAGGCCATAAATTAGTGGAAGAAAGGAGAATGTGTCTTCAATGCATCAGTCATGGAAGGACTAAAGAGGACGCCTGAGCCTACTCAGTATAGTAGCATGGGCAACCAATGTCAGCGAGGATCTAACTAAGATGCCCATGTAAAGGATGGCTCTACCATCACATCATGATTTAAAAGAATCAGTGAGTGAAAATGGTTTGCTAACCAAGATATGATGGGGTCAACCCTATAACTAATGTATCACTAAATGGAAACTAGTATGCAAGATGCAACAAAAAATGGTTTTCCCTAACCTAAATGCCAGTAAGAGAACAATACCTTCCATGACAGGTCAGCGATCATGGAACTGAAACAACATCTCGAAGAAGTCTCCAAAATTTCCTGTAAAAAAACCCACTCTCGAGAATCCAAGCCCACAGGTCAAAAAATCCATGAGACAAAAATCAATTTTTGAAAAAATATTTTGCAATTTCAAAGTTATATAATGACTTTGAGACTCACAGTTTTTTCATTTTTGTTTGGAGCAAAGAGCTGTGGAGCAAAACTAAGCAAGCTTTCCTAGGAACAATTGGACCATTCAAATCACCCCAAAGTCTCTAGGTAATCCTCAAATCCTACTTTTAATGCTTTATGATAGTTTTTAAAAGTTTTTCTAAAGTTTTGACTGTGGGAAACTATGCCCAAAAATTCAACTCTGCATACACGCAGGTTGGATGTGAGTAACTCGCATATATGATGGCCCTACATGTGACTGTGTGTAAAAGAAACCCACGTGTACATGAGTTAAAGTTTTAACATATAAATCAACTGTTGAAACTTCAGTTTTTTTGCAGGATGACTATCACTTGGAGGGAAAGAGAGCATACCACAATAGATAATAAGGTAATGAATGATCAAAATGTATTGGATGCTTTCAGAGGCTGTGGCTCACTCAAATTCTTCAAAATGCCAAATATGAAAGCCATTACATGCTTGCTAGGACTTTTGATCCACTACTGGAGCACAGAGGATGATGCTTTCTCGATCAACCAAATGCCTCTATGGATTGAGGTGGAAGATATCTATTTCATTACCAGTCTCTCCCGAAGAGGGGAGATCGTGCATTTGACAAGGAGGACGAGAGGTAGTCTTTCAGTGGAAGACTATGTCCATAAATATTGTCCTAGACATCCAGAGTAGATTGGGAGTCAAATTCCAGTCAAACATGTGGAAAGTCTATCCTTAAGGATTTTGCTATTTACCATTGCATGGGTAAATGGGTCAACTTCCCTACATCAGGTGTCACAAGTATCTATAAGCCTAGCAGTGGAATGACTTACCATAGTATCTGACTGGTGCACGCCTCTTTTGACTAACATGAAGATTCAATTGACCTCTATATAGAAGGGTCAAACGAAGAATTTTGGATATGGAAGATTTATCATATTGAGTTTTAATCCTCTTCTTATGGTCTTCATTTATTATGGCTGCATCTCAACATTGTTCATCAAGATGTTCCAAATGAACAAGACGTTCTTCGAGGATAGATGTCTCCGGAAGAAGTTCTACAACTAACTTAAGGGACATAATTTCACCTTCGATAGGGAAGATACATTCCAACCCGTAAACTAGTTGAAAATGAGTAAAACCAGTGGTAGTATTAATTGAGGTTCGGTATGCCCAAAGTGTCGAATACAACATGATGTGCCAATTAGATCGAGTTTTATCAATTATCCTTTACAGGATGGTCTTAAGGGACTTATTCACAGCTTCAACCTACCCATTGTCCTAAGGATAATATGGAGATGAATGCTCCTACTGGAAGCCCAACTTGCGAGCCAATTCGGTCATCAGTTGATTTTAGAAGTGACTGCCATGGTCAGTGAAAATATCTCTTGGGATACCAAATCGTGAAATAACCTAGTTGAAGAGAAACAAGGCTACTATCTCACTATCATTTTTGAAAGTAGGCATGGCCTCAACCCACTTTGTAAATTAGTCTACGGTAGCAATGATGTAATTGTGATTCCCTGCAGAAGGCAGATTACAAGTAGTAAAATCAATGCTCCACTTCATAAATGGACCGACATGATAACAGGAAAAAGTGGAGCTGGATGCGCATGCATTTTCCAAGTATAAACTTGACAAGGATGACAATGTTTGACCACTTCAATATAGTCTTTGAAAATTGAAGGCCAAAAGTAGACTCCTCGCAAAATTTTCTAGGCTGTTGCAAGCCCTAATAGATGATTGCCACAAGATCCACTATGGCAATCATTAAGTACAACTGACTCAGCTTCTTCCAAACTTAAGCAATGCCTAAGGATTGAGTCAACCCCTCTATGATATAATGTATCACCAATACTAACATAGTTTTTGGCAAGGTGACGTAACTTTCGATGCTCATATTTGGAGAAAGGAGGTCGAAACTTCGAAGTTTGGAGATATATAATGATATCTCCATACCAGGGATCCTGTGAAGAAATGAGAAATAAATGTTTGTCAGGAAAATTTTCCTCATAAACAATAGCTTCCTCACAAGGCAACTCTGAAATCAATTCCATAAAAACTAATGACTCCTTATATTTAGCTGACAAGAATTCAAGATTGAACTCTTGCAAAATAAAAATCCATCGACTATACTTGCCCCCAATCACTCGCCTACTGAGGACAAACTGAAAAGGATTGACAGCTGTTAAGACCAACATTTTGCAAAGCAGAATGTAATGACGAAGCCGCTGAACAACATGGACAACCGCCAAGGCCAATTTTTCAATGGGATAATACCGTAGCTCGGGTCCTACTAAGCCTCGACTCAAGTAGTAGATTACATGCTCATCGAGAGCATCATCCTCCTGAACCAGAACCATACCGATGGTTGATTCTGCTGCAGCGAGATACAAAAGGAAATCTTTTCCATTATCTAGTGGACTCAATAATGGAGCAGAGGTTAATTCTTTTTTCAAAGCATCAAAATATTGTTGCACGAAATCGTCCCATAAAAAAGGAACTCCTTTCTTAAGCAAACACATAAATGCTTTGGTAATCTCGGCGTAATTTGTTATAAATCTCCTCAAGAAATTTTCCTTTCCTTGGAGACTTTAAAGTTGATAGATGGAAGCCGGGAGACGCAACTGAATTATTGCCTCAACCTTGAAAGGATCAACTCGAATCCCTTCAATCGATACAATAAATCCTAACAGTCGACCGGATGTGATCGGAAAAACACACTTTTTTGGATTCAACCGGATTTTATAAAAACATCTCTCAAAGACTAACTGAAGGTGCTTGGGATGATCAATTCTCTTGCGAGAATGAGAAGCTAAGTCATCCAAGTATGCTTCGATAAAATGTTTGAGGTCGTGGAAAGCATAAGACATGGCCCACTGAAAGTAGCTCCAACATTTTTAAGGCCAAATGGCATCTTCTTGTATGCAAACATGTCCCAAGGACATATAAAGGTTGTCTTGTGCTGATCCTCTGAATGGATAGTAATTTGATTGTAACCAAAGAATTTGTCCATGAACGAAAAAATTTCATTACCCGCACATTCATCAACAATTTCATCAATAAAAGGCATGAGGCAATCGTCTTTTGGACAAGCTTTATTTAAATCCCTAAGATACACACTCGGATCATTCCTTGCTTCTTATCTACCGGGACTGGGTTGGAAACCCACTCAGTTGGAGGAACAGGGTATGTGAAACCTGCGTTAAGTAGCTTTTCAAGTTCAGCTTTAATTTCTACCGCTTTGTGAGGATTGACTGGTCGAAGTTTTTGACGAATAGGTTTGGCGTTTTCTTATGTCTTGATCTCATGTTGGACTATAGATGGATCAATTCTAGGCATTTCCTCATAAGACCAAGAGAACACATATCAAAATTCTTTGAAGAGATCGGTGTAGATTTGAATTTATTCTGGGGAACAATCAGCTCCAATGAAGACATTTTCGATTACATTAGGATTCCTAGATATGTTCATAGGTATAGTTTGTGAGATAACCAACATGTTACCTTCGACAAAAAATTGTGTTGGAGCCAAAGGGTTTGAAACTGTATAAACATCACTAGTAGACAGATTGGACAAACTAGATTCAACTTCACACAATGGAGGGAGAACATATGAACGGTGATGTAAATCATCCCATGGTTGATCCACACCCATCATTGCTTCCAAAATTTCTTCTTCAGATGGTAAGATTGTATCCAAGAAATACAGAGCTAAAGTAGAATCAAGGGTCCAAGCCGAAGCCACATCGCCATCTAACTCCTCTAATGAAAAAGGAGTGGGATGGTTGTCTACAGAGTTAACGATAGATTGATAAGCGAGTTCCGTTGCAGACATGGGAAATTCCATTCCACCTACCTTCCCTCCATCTAATGTGGTGGTAGATGAAGGTAAGGGCCAAGGGTCCGAAATATAACGAGTTTGAAAGAACTCTTTCCGAGAAGGTCCCCTAGAGGATGAAATCACATTAATTCTAGTTGCAGGAGAAGGGAGGTCGAATATACCCATTAACAAAGAGTACATCCCAACTCCTAAATTCTCAATAGGTTGAAAAGGATTGTCCACCAATGGAATGGTAGAATCCAAAGTTGCGCGAGAATCACCTGGAGAATAATCTAACTGATCAACTCTAAAAATCCTCCCCTCATGAGGAAAACATAAGATGAGGAATAATGATGAAACTATGTCATCCATCTCATAAATCCAATTCCTATCTAAGAGGAGGTTATAATCTAGGTTTGCATCGACGATTTCTACCTCAATATTCACTACCTATCCCCGAACACAGATAGGAAAGGTCGAGATAATCCCATGTGGCCTATGAGAATGTCCATCAAATGTCATCAAAAGAGTCGGTGAAGGAAAAACTGAAGGTGATCCAATGGCCTTCCAACATGACATAGACATCACACATGTGGAAGCTTCCTCATCTATAATTGTCCGAAAAATATTGGTCTTTTGGTATGTGAACTTTATCTAGAAAGCCATATGGTGATGAAGTCTCATTTTGACATTCAACATATTGAAAGTGAGCACTAAAGAATTCTTTGGTTCTACTGTGCCGATTGCCGAAAGCAAAGCACTTCTCTGAGCAAGGCATGACTGGAGTACCTCTAATGCTGACATAGCATAAGGACTTTGAGCTAGATCTTCTACAATTGAGTAGTTCTGGACTGCCCTAGCCTTAGGGTTAATAGTCAAGTGCTTTTCGAAGCCTTTTGGTATCTGAGGTATAGACTCAAGAGAGGGTTGCTCAATATGAAGTGGTTTTGTGGCTTTGGGAACATATTTAGCATTAGATGTTTCTGATTCACCATAATCGCATGCTCGCGTAGCGACATCTATATGAGAGCTCATCATATAAACATTTGATGAATTTTCCACTTCCTAGTTGCCCATGGTGGAGGTACCAGCATTAGAATTCGCACGAGCAAGTAATTGTTGCCCTTGGGGAAAAGGGTTAGTCAAAACAGCTTAGGAGCAAGAGGACCCTTGCTATACTAATAAGCATTGAGTGTCTTACATCTTAGGGCAAAGGTGAGTTAGATGATCTCTATTGCATAACTTGCATGGAAATTTTACCTTTTTCTTAGACTCTTTCCTACCCTCTCTGACATCATTTCCAGGTTTGTTTACATTGCCTTTTCATTCTTGGCTCTTCTTCTTACTTCGTCCCTTCCTCTTCCCATCAGATCGTTGATTTCCTTTGGGGTTAGTTCTCTGGACATCGTTTATAGAGGTAGGTTGGGAGGGTGTAGGTATAGACGCTACTGCCTGGGTAAAAGAAGCAGTTTGTAGAGACAACTACTATAATTGATTCAATATGTTCACCGCATTAACCTTAATCGATTCGACTATACCATCGGCATGGGGACCTAGTTTCGATTTGGCTAAATTGACCTTAGATCTAGGACCATAAGGTATAATTTTTCTAAGAGCCCCAGATTGAGAATATATTAGTTCCAATTGTTGGGCTCTGAAAATGGCCTGCTCTTCCATATAAACACCGGAGAGAGACACATCCTTTGAGATCTCAGGTTGTAAAGATTTGAGAAACCATTCGAGAAGGAAGTCTGGTGAGATTTCAAGTTTGATAAGCCTTTTACTCCTCCTCCATTCCTGGATGTCATCCAAAATGTGAGTTGTGGTGTCTTGCTAAAAGTTAGCTAGAAGTTTAGTTTCAACTTCATATCAGATAGGCAACTAAAAATGGTTCAAAAAGAAATTAGCCAAATCACAAAAAGAGGTATAGGTCCCCCACGACAAATCTATATATCATTTGGCCACATTTTCGGTTAGGGTGCATTGAAATAACCTCAACCTGATCGAATCATCTATCAGGGAGTTGAATGAGCACCATAAGTGAAATGTGGTTACGTGGTCTCCCAGATCTTCACCACTCTTCCCTTCGAATTTTGGGACATTTGACGGAAGTTTAGTTGGGACTAGAGGCCAAGCCTAATTGTACCAAATCAGATCAATTTACTTAAGTCTGGTAAGTTCAACATGGCCAGAAAAGGGATTCATGGCGGACCTTGGGAATTCCATCCAGTGCGGGCGGGGTTCCCAAAGGTTTGAAAAGAATGACCTGGATTTTGAAAAACACCAGGTTGCCCAAGGTAACTCATAGAGCCTATCAAACCAAAAGGTGCTCCTTGTGGTCCAACAAAATTCAGAGTTTGACCATCTCCTGCCAAATATCCTCCATAACCAGTGGAGTTACCCCCTAACGAAGTGTTAAAAGGAGCTGATAACCCCTGATAGGGATTCCATGCATTAGTAAAGGGTGGAAAATTATGAAATGAATTAACTAAAGAATACGACATGTTCCCTTGTTGGCTAGAATAAAATTGATTCCCAACTCCTATCCCACTAACTACGGGGTTTGTCCAACTCTGGAATGAGTTATTACCTTGACCTGTAAAAGAAAATGGCATTGACCCTACTGTTGGATTGGAGTGTGGTATATGACCACTTCCAAATGGGTAACCCTGAAATGAAGCCGATCCACTCATCATGGATGTGGAGGTGGTCAATGGTACGTTCAAAGGAATTGAAGGAATCTCGTGAGATGGCATTCCATAAGGGATAAATCCAAAACTGGATGCAGTAGCCTAAGAAATTCCACTCGTTGAGGGAATAGAAGTAGACACAAATATAGTCATGCTAGGAGTAATAGAAGGGATGCAAATAGTTCCTCCTCCTTGTACAGATATGGGAGTTTGCACACTCTCAACACTCATCGTAGATGCCATGCTTCTAGTAGTGATCATCGAAGGAATAGATGGGTGTAAACCTAGGCTCGAAGGCTTATGAGTCGGGTTTCCGACATACAATAGAACGTCTGGATGATCAGGAGGAAGAGGAGAATTCGGTGCCGCAACCAACTCTGAAAGCTCTTCAACTTCAATATTATCTTCTGACTGAAAAAGTACTCGAGAAAGAACTCGTGCGTTCCTCTCTAACTCTCTACTGGTGCCAGGTCTATCTTGTGAATTAATGATGCCAAGCAGAGGATCAATCTCTGATGCACCTACTACCACTGGTTGAAAACCACTGGTAGAATTGCTCCTACGCATTTTAGAAGAAGGCTTAAGACTCGTAGGTGATAGCCCATGAAGTCTCCTAGATCGTCGAGATGGTCGATCAGCCACTTTAAGTTATTTAAAAGATCTACTTAAATACTCAAAAAAATATAAAGCTAGGCTGACTAGGAGCAAAGAACACTCACTAAAAAGTCCCTAAAGATATCAACAATCAAATAACTCTCAAGTATTTCCACTTCGGGTAATTCGAACCGAACACCAAGATATAAGAAAGTTAATAACAAGGGCCTTTCGAAAATAGACTAGGGTAATTACACCCCAGGCCTACTAGCGAAGGTATTAGAGGCAATTACACTGACCTCTAGACAACAGCCTTTGCTGGTGCAAGCACCCAAGCTTCGCAAGGGAACCCTCCATAAGTATTGCTAAATGTGATACAACATCAGCCTCAGGTGCCATAGGATTCCCCTCCGCAGCCACATGTGTGATCCCTAGGATAGGCAACTATGGTGACCAACGCGTATCAGAAGTCGGGTGGAACAGTTGTGAAGCGGGATCCGACAAGTAAGAGAGGGGGTATCTCTCATCCTTATATTCACTCTCCCTCGTGATTTACTCCCAGTTACAGAGCTTTCCTGGTCTCCCTAATGCTATTGGATTTCGTTCATTAATCAAACTTCTATGTTTTGTAATTTTGAGTGGCCTTAGAGAGTTAACTCTCCTCTTGCCTAATCCAAGGCCCTAATAAACCTAAACTTGTTGGTGTATTCTGATGACAACATAAAAGTTCTAGTTTATTTTAATTAATCGCTTGATTTTAATGGTTGTTCTTTAAGTCAAGGGTAAAGATGGGAGTGAAACCAATGATGTTTGTATGACGCAACAGAAATCAATGAAAAACTAACTACATGAATGCAGTCATTTTTTCTTCGATGGAAAGAGATCTCTATACGGGTTCTACAAAACTTCTACAAAGAAAAGTACTTTTTTTCTTCTTTTCTTGAAACACACTTCACACACCCAAAAAGTAAAAGACTATGAATGCTTTAACAATGAAAACTACCCTAATGCAACAGATAATGGAGATGCAAGATCCTAAATAACGCTCAAAAAGAAAAAGCAATTGTTTATAACTAACAATGAGCCAACATAAGTACTGAAGAGGATACAAATTTTGAACACAAAATTCTCTCCAAACAAGAAGGACATATTGTAAAAGATCACTATTCATTTTCAACAACAAAAAGAAACCATAAACCAAACTTGGCAAAACAAAAACAAAAACAAAGTTTTTTGAGATCTTTTCTTTTTTAAAGAAGCAACCAAAACAACTTTTGAAATCACCAAAATGCTACTAAAACTCGAAAGATAAAAAAAAGAGCACAAAAAGTCTTTGCAAGTTACAAACTCGAAATTGAACGAAAATTTAAGCAAAAAGACTTCAACTTCTACAAAACGACCTAAATAGCAGCAAAGAGTTTGACAAACTAACCAAAAATCTAGGAAAGAAATACTTCCAAATTCGTCAAAAAGACTTTTAAAAAGTAAGAAAAGCTATGAGGCCACAAAACAAAGGAGAGCAAAGTAGGTAGATTTGAAATCTGGGCTTTACACTAAAACTAAAAACAATCTCGTGTTCTGGAGGACCAGAACAATCAAGAACTTCAAGACGAAGTCTTGTGTGCCAAAACACAAATTACAAACTCGCTAAAGAAGAAAACCTAGGCCAAATCTTTTCAATGAGGAAAAGACTTCGAAACAGTAAGCTTGCAGAATAACTAAATTCTTCAGAAAACAATTGACCACACAGAGACTAAAAAGACTAGGCAAAAAATGTATCTGGGCTGAACGATTTGAGAAAACAATGCAAAAATTTTCATATGCAACTGTGTGTAAACACATAGGCATGCACATGCACTCCTCACACAGGAAACTCGCTTATACACGAGTTCACTTTACAGAAACAAGTGTGTATACACGACTATAAACAAAGTAAAGAGCGTATACAAAGCTTTGCAAGAAAAAATTAAAAACAAAGTCTCATCCAAAATATCAGACTTGAGGCCTGGGACTCTAGTAGACCAAATAAGATTATAACCGCAAGAAAACCAAAGACTGAGCCCTAATTGAGAATGAACAACCCAAAACAAGAATAACAAGATTGTTATCCCCAACGAAGTCGCTAATTATGTTTCAGGTTAAAGCACCCTAGGGCTTTGGTTTAGAACCCCAATAGAGCAAAAACAAAATACAATACGAAATACTCAAACAACTCAGGCAACATTCTTATATTATCAAACTATGCAAGAGTGACTGTACCCGGATTTCCTTCGTTTGAGTAGGTCCCGCAGGGTTTAGACCCTCTGCAACTCCTGATGTTCCTCAAACCTAAAAATCATTCAATTCGAACATACATAGCAATATAGAAGTAAAGCATATTCACGAAACTGACTTTATATTATATAAAAAAATGATTGATCATACATCAAAACGATGTTCGTATATGAATTAAAACATAATTTGATGCATATACATAGTTAATTTTGGAAACAAGGAAACACTTCTTTTATTGCAGTAAGCTATAAATAACATGGAGAGAATTCACATGAGGCTTTCTCTGGCTCCAAGCAGAACCGTCCTCCGGATTCGTCCTATCCTAGCCTTCAACAATCTTCTTCCATCACCAACACCATGATATCTCAAGCAAAATGAAGGATATCTATAATCAAGGAAACAAGGGTTTCCTTAAGCTTGGGGAAGTGCATGAGGCACAGGGATTCATGAGACTCAGTCAGGGATAATTTCAGTATAATAAATCTGCCTCTTCTCCTCCCCTTAAGGCCTTCCCATAGAGGTCTATTTATACCTCTCCCAATTAGTTTTTTTAGTTGGGAAACAGTTGGGCCACGGGCAATAGGAGGTAATCAACAGGTAAAACTCGTGAACTCCACCCAAAATTAATGAAATTTAATTTTTTAAGTGTTTTAATACATATACGTGGGTTGGGTATTGATTGACCCGCGTGTACACGCTTTTAGCTCAAGGCACAATAGCGTACAGGGAATAAAACATTGTTTTTTATATATTTGGACCAACTTTGGAGAGAGAGGTTACCCTAGACCATAAACAAAGCATCATATATACCATGAGTGTAAATGGTGCTATAACAAGTATTAAATTATAATTACAAATATCAAAATATTTTACCCATTTATATTTATATACCTATATAAATATGAATAATATAATTAATTATTTTTAAAATATAACAAAAATGTCCCATCATTGTTCATTGTTCCTATTTACCTATAACTTTTTACTTTTCTTAATAATAATATTTGTCGGACATCAAAACACCTAAATTTCTCTTTTCATTAAATGAAAACTATAAAATTCTTATTAAAAAACATATTTTAAAGAGAATCCACCCTTGATAAAAATTATAAAACATATTGAAGATTATTAAAATGAAACTTAAAAATCTCAAACCTCCTCTCAAGTATATGCGGATCTTATACAAAGTTAAAATATAACATGTATTATTTGTGTATGAATGCCTATCTCTCTTATTTGTAGATTTTCCATTGTTGTTATTTGCACGGCAGTGAAATCTCCGTGTTATGTTTTTTAAAGATATTATAACTTTTGGTTAATCTACACGAGGCTTTTAGTATTTTGTACAAATATAATAATAATTATAAAAATTTAAACTTCAAAGGATCTCAAAGCTCTATGTATATGTCGAACCTCTTATAAAGTTAAAATGTGTTGTTTACGTATGCATGCGTTTTTTTAAAGGTAAAGTGGTTGTTGGAGTGTTATTGATAAAATATAAAATAGTTTACAATGATCAAAATTACATTTCCATTTCGGCAACAAATTGATTGTATCTATAGATTTTAGGAATAGATAATACTAAATAGTTGACTTTGGAAGAATATACAGATCGATCTACTACATCACTTATATCTTTATACCATTTTTGTCAAAATTTTTAATCATAAGGATGATATCAAAAGAAAACAAACATAGTGTGATATTGTCCAATAGAATATTTTTAATATGGAAGACAAAAATTCCAAAACTAAAGCAGACGAAATTGAATAAAAGGAGATTGCTTTTAAGTTTTTGTTGGATTTTTTAGTCCAAAATTATAACTAGAGAAGATGCATATGAGTTAGCTAGAGGAGTTGCTTGACTTGGTGCGTTGATGACCTTAGGTACATCTTGTTGTTCATTTGACTTTGTGTCGGAATTTGAAACTATATAGCATTCAATATTGGACAATTGAGCAATTATGTCATCCAAATTATACCTGATATCTTTGAGAATTAGCTTGATATCTTCTTGACCTGCAAAGAATTTATAATTTTCTATTTGTTTACCTCTTATAACCATACTCAATAAGATTTCCATTTGACGATGGTGAGTAATGGACTGTAGGCAGTGGATCCTTCTCCTACGAAACTTCCCTGGATATATGATCCATTTGAGACTGCCACCTCCAATGTCAGTGTCCAAAAAATAGGCTTGATCACCAAATTATTTTGCCTCTAAATGTAGAATTTCTTTTTGAACTTCCAAAGGTGTTGCATAAAAAAAATTAGCAATAGATTCCCAACCAAATAGTCTTTTGTGATGCGAGGAAGAGGGCCTTGAGGAGCCTCCCCTACAACTTGAGGCACGTAACCTTGGTGCCATTGGATTATAGTTCATGCAGTACAAGATCCTAGTACTTGTCACTAGGTGACTCTCTATAGAGAAGCTCTAGGGGTAATAATATGATGAGAAACAATGGCAAATTGGAGGACAAGAAGCGCTAAGATGGACTAGACAATGTGCGCTTTTGTGACTATAAATCACCCATTTAAAACCATATTGAAAAGGTATTTTAGTACCAAACCAAGATTGGATAGTGGGAATAAATCCATATGGGTCCAAATTCTCAGGAGTTCCTGAAGGATGAACTATGACGAGTTTTGAAGGAGGGACCAGACGCACAGTTGTGAATAAAAGAGTACGAAAAACATTGACCTAGCAAAAGCATCACAACCCGAATATGAGACTCTTGCTGGCCTAAATAATTTATAACTAATAGGAGCTTTGATAACTTGCACTACAAATGTCGGCCAAGTTGAATGGTGATAATGTTTGTCCAAACAACAAGAAAAAATGTAGTAACTAACGCTAACCGAAATGACCCGAGACAGAAAATGTAAGAATTGAGAAAACAATGAACTACCACAGTGGAGCTATGAAGACACCATGGATAAAATTGAGACGAGCGACATTTCCAAACAAACTGAAATTCCGTGACGAGAGTAGAGCATACGCAAGACCTAAGTTGAAAGTAAAAGGAAGCATGACATGAAACACTACCTCCACTGTGCCGCTCGTAGACTGTAAGAGGTATGACCCTTAACCTAACTAGTCAGATGATTTGCTCGCTGTAAAATTGAATAGTCGTATCTATAAGAGTTTTAGGATGCCCAACTCACCACCACTCTACATTCTTTACTGTGCAGTTATATTGTATCTCAAACATGAGGGACAAGACCCTTGGTCACTAGAAGTACACTTTGAACCATCCTGGTTTCATTGGGAGTTTGAGAGCCATTATTTGCTCATTAATGAGTGCTCTAATCTTATCAGATTAAAAAGTAGAAGCCTCCAATCCGGCCTGTGGAGGAATGCCCATCATTGGACCGGCAAAGGAGATGGAGTAAAATAGAATGATACCATACGCAGGGACAGATAAGTCGTGGGATGCAGGAACAGATAAGTCGTGGGATGCACATTTAAGGCACATGAGGATGAGCTTATAGATACCTCCGAGCATGCCACGCTTTCATGCTCTTCCTCCAAGTGTAATAATAAGCATCACATTTGAGGTCCGCCAACTTTTTAGCTATCGAAAGATTGCACATGCTCATAATTACTTCTCTATCTAAAGAAATACACCATCAAGGTTAGTAGATTTTCTATGAATGCTTTTCTCTATTATTTATATATTTTCCATTATTATCATGTGTTAGAATTGAAATTTTTATTTTCCAATAAAAAATATAACTTTCAATTAACTTATAAAAAATATTTCATTGTTTTATAGAATAAATTAAAATATAAAAATAAAAATTATAAAATAAATTAAAATCATATTTATTAATATATATTAAAGCTATATTTATGTGGAATTTAATTTTTATTAGATATTATACTCATATTTTATGGATGGGTAGAAAGCTTAAGAGGGGAAACAAATTATTCCATTATTGAACTTTGTGACAACATACTCCCACAAGGAAATCCACTTACATTATTACATAATAGGGAAAGTTTAACTACATCTAATTCAAAACAGAAATTAGATTTGCTGAGTTTTAACTACGTTGAGTATAGGCGTTGGTCATGTTAGTTATTAATGGAATGTTACTAATGGGATCATGTAAAGTTAGTGTGTAAAGTTAGGTTTAAAGGAGAGCCTAAAGTTAGTGTGTAATGTGTAAAGTTAGGTTTAAAGGAAAGCCAATTTTATTGTTGGATGGGAGTATAATCTGCTTAATAATAACATGTTATTATTAAGATTGATTTTTTTTATCAATGACATATTTATATAAAATATTTTCTTGTTTTCAGCCCTAGAAAAGTGTGTGGAGCGACTAAATGCAGGTTGCTGCCATAAGGGGTCCGCCCTCCAATTTGGTGGGGATTTCAGTGAAAGCGTGAAAAAAATAAGTTTCTGGAAGATATGATACGAATGGTGACACCAATAAGTGTCAGCAGCTTGGTAGTCATATAATACGTACCGGAGTTCGAAAGGTCGGTATAGGAATAACTAACCTATCTTCCATTTTCAAATTTCAAATCTATGTAATCGCTTGAAATAAACAAATAAATCATCCTTAAAACCTTATGAAATTTGAACAACTCTTACCTACCATATCTTATTCACATGTATTATCGCTGTGTTGGGAAATCTAGATTCTCTCCTCAATAAATAAAACCCTAATTTTATTGGCAATATATTTCAGGTATGCCCCCTTATGTCTGAATTTGTGACCGATGTGATGGCCAGATAACCAAGGTCGAACCGCATTCTGATTTAGATTTATATTTAGTGGTGAAGGTATTATCCACTGAAATTATTGGAGCATGGTGGAAGATCTTTTAAAGAAAGCATTTATTTCGACTGTTTGATTGGTGTGTGATATATTATTTTTATATAAAAAAAATGTCAATTATTTGATTTAATTGTTGAATTGAGGCTTCTGTAATCCAAATCAATTTTATGAGAGATTTTTTGGCATAAATCATAAGATTTATCATTTGTCGACCCGTTTCGAACCAGCCAATATGATTCATCATCAAAACAAGTTGAAAAACCAAATCCAACTTTACATGTTAAATAACATGAGCAAAATCTCACACTATTGTACTCAATACCAATCTACATTGTCCAAAAAAATTCCATTTCCATCGTAACCAAACTCTGTTTTGACTCGCAAGCGAGAGTCAGTAGAAACCAAACTCTCATGACTGCATGCAAACGGACAAACGACCAAATTACACGTGGTACAAAAATATGGCAACAAGTTAGTTACGTAAACACTCAAAATAAAACTGTTACATCATGAATGTTTAAACGAGAGGGCAAGTTTTCTGAGGAAGGTTGAAACATGAACACTAGTTTACGCTTTGGTATTGGCGATTAAACGGGGTATTCAAACGTTACCGTAAAAAAAATAAAACTCTCACATCAACGATGTTTTAAACACAAACGCAAGTTCCTGCTGTCTCGTTAATACTTATAATTAAATTTATATTCGTTAATAATTAAATTGTTGTTTCACACTTTATAAACGAGATTGAGCTGATGTATGAGAATCCCTCAGCCCATTTATGAACGACTAACCAAAATTCAAATCAAAATATATAAAATTACTATAATGAATCTCATTGACTCAAGCAACCATAAAGAACAAATCTAATTTATACTTAACATAAAAAAATGCACTATGCAATAATTTAGATAAACGTTATAAACAAATCACAAAGCTCTCAAAACAAGTATATAGAGGTGTATTTTTAATTATATATAAAATATTTTACATAAATAATAAATATATTTTTTATTAAACGCTATATTTAAATTAAAAAATAAAATTTATGAAGCAAAATAATTTTCCTAAACATAAATGCTTTCTAAAAAAAGGCCCCAAGGTTGTGAAAAAGACTGTTTAGCCATAGTCATCATCCCTTGCATTGTATTGGTTCTCAACTATGGCCAAATCTATACGATGGAAGCAACACTCCCTTATATAGCAAAGTCACAGTCGAGGATAGTCACGCCACACAATCAACATCTCTTGAGAACTAGGGATCCTTCAACCTTAAGGTCGACACAAAAGAATTTGATTTCAGCCAGCAAAAAATGAAGAGTCTCAAGAAAAAATTGGAAAAGTTGGACGAAGAACCCCATGGAGTTGCTTACCAAAAGTAACAACAAGTCTAAAGTTAGAGGTCCACTCAACCCACATCACCCAAACCACGTCATCTAAGCCATGTTACCCTAGCCATGTCGCCTATTGTAGATTTTTCTATCTCTTGTCACACAATTGCTTCAAAAGATATAGAAGCCTCCTAGAGAAAACCCGCAGGTTGAAAGAAAAGGGTCAGTGCCTAAGGCATCTGAGAGGAGTGCTTTTGAATATTACCTAAGGGCTTCTACTACAATCCATATGTGATGTAATTTGAAAAGAAATAATTCAGATCTTGGTTAAATAGCCCTTCGTCAAGGTAAACTCAAGCAAACACATAGATCGAAATACACACTAGTAGATATGGCTAATCTCAAAGAGAAATGTCTTGGTTTTGGTGGTCGACACGCAACAATATGCAGCTTAACATTGTTGTTGTAGTATAGATGAAAATGAGGAAGGAAAGGAGGGAAATTGATGCAGAGAGCTGGACATAACACATAATCCTAAGCAACAATCTCCAATAGAAATATGGAAGAGTGATGAGGTGAAAATATTTACATACAAGCACTGTAGGTTATTAAATAACACAAGTAAATTTGTGATTTTACAAGTATTACAAACTATCAAATAACACAAGTAAATCTGTGTTTACATAGGTACTTCTCACTATAAAGAAGGTTATCGGTGACAAGCTCCCAGTTCAAATAATATTTTTAGAACTTGATGAAGAAGGAAAAATCATATTGGAGTCGGAAACAGTCACAGAAACAAGAACCCAACAGCTACGAAATCGATCAATTTTAGAGTATCTCATTAAGTAGAAGAACTCACCTATTGAAGATTCCACATGGGAGGATGAGAATTTTATAGAGAAGCATCCATAACTACTCAAGCAATGAGAACAACACTTCTTTGAAAGAGAGGGGCACGTGAGGTCCCTGTAATACTAATGTAGCCCTTTATTGTTATTGTTAGTGTAGCCCCCTATTATTATTGTTGTGCCCATGTAGCCCCCATATTATTATTGTTATGCCCCATAGAAGTCCACTATTTTTATTGTTGTTTCTTTACACTATTATTGTTATGTAGGCTCTAATTATATTATGACCCCTTAGACTCCTATGTATAGAAAGGGGGTTTAGTCATTTTTATCATCCAAAAATTGTTCATTTATGTAATGTAAAGGAGGTTGCCCCCTCAAAGAGGCTAATTTTTAAGTCGTTGATCTATCTTTTCTTCTATTTTGTGACATGGTTGCATAACAATTTCCCTCTCACATTTTAGCTCTTTCCTCTATGGATTTTTCGTGCTCTTCTTCAAAAATAGCCACATGTTTGAACATATCCATGTAGGCGAGGAACTCCAAAATATTTTGGTCGTCATTAAAAACATAAAAATTAATCAAATTGTTAAGCACCATTGGTTTATAGACAATTTTAATATAGAAGCCATCACTAAGAGTGGTAAATCGAGCTAGTAGATTTCCTAAAGTGCCATATGTATTGTTATTAATGCTAGGCATTCATACACATTTAAAAGGTTTAAAAGATGAAATGAGGTATCGTACCTCTTGTTGGTAATTCTCTAGATGAAGTGAAAGACAATAGATTGTATTTCATACCTACCTGGTGATTATTTCTGAATCACTAATAACGTTGAGGAACTCTACCTATAAGTCAATAGATATCTTTGGGCTGAAGATCAATGCTTCATATTTAGCTGAGTTATTGGTACATTTAAACTCCAAACTAAAGGATATGAGATTTTTGTTCCTGTTTGGGTCCATCAAGGTGCAACCAACACTAGCTCCAGCTTGCATTTTTGATCCAACATAATAAACTCTAGAAAAAATGTCAATATTTTTAGTTGTATTAACTAAGCTAAGCTTATTTACATCTATGATAAAAGTTCCATTTTCACTAGTCAGGTTGAAAAGGAAGAGTTATGAATGTTCATCTGGTAGAACTGGAGATGGTTGTACTCGGTTGCAACCAATTTCTAATTCAATGAAAAAATTCTCAGGTATATCCTAAGCAATATTGATTGGTTCATTATGGCTCTCCATTTCAGTGAATTTGTGATTCATATGTTGCTCACTATGAACTCTTATCTGGTTATTCTTTCCCTTGTAAGGGAGCCATAAGTGGGACTGATCCAAAGCGAAGTAGCCTTGAAGTTTACTGGACTAATCTCTCTTCAATAAAAGGCCATGGGATTCTAGTATATCTACCACTAAAATATTAATGAATTGACGTAATGTTGGATCATATGGAAAGGTGATAAGAACATTGTTGAGTTCACTAATCATTTGTAATTCAAATCTATCTAAATAAATGATTTTAGCATTAGTCATTTCTGGATTTGCATTGATCCTTCATGAATTAAGTTAGTAGAAGCAAAAAAATCCATAAGGAAGTTATGCACATTATAATTGAAAATGTCAAATGTAAGTTGTTGGTTCTGTTGTAACATTTTCTCATCTCAAGAATTTTATATATATATACACTTGTAAATAAACTATGTATGCAAGTTTTATAAGTGACATGCACTTTTATGAATTTTGGTTTATTATAAAGTTTGCAAATAATGCGCTCACATATATTATTTGCAGAATTTACGACAGATAGTTTCTTTGCGATAATCAACGACTATCATTCCATTATGCATCCCCTCACTTGCTTGACATTTAACGGGGCGGAGAGGAGAGGGCGTGGAGATAGGCAATAAATTGTTTACCTGAAACCATTGTGTTGACGTGGTGGCTCATCACTTTTTGCGCACCCCCCTCGGTCGAAAATCCATAAGCAATTTCTGTAAATGTAACTCTCCGCGAAACTTTTAATGCTTCCGCCATTTAAAATGTTGGCTCACAATTTCTTCATCGCCACCATTTGCCAATCCCAACAACCGTTAGCTATTAAATCCTATTTTATGCGGAAATAAACCCGTAATGTTTAAGCACATATGTCATTTAAATCATTCTGCTCTTTATTTTCTCCTATACATCTAATATTCCTGCCACAATCCTTTCATTTGACTCCTTTGTTCTCTATCAAAGTTAACAATGAATCTGAACAATGCCATTTCAGTCGATTGGACACTATCAATTGCAGGATTGCAGAATATCAACGCCACCATTTCACGCGTATTTTTTCTTCCTTTTCTTTCCTTTTTACATGTATCAATGAGTTTATAGAGGGGAAAATAAACGAATTTCCGTCAAAGGACGTAAACCCCTATACATGAGTCAAACTTGATGAAATTCCATTAATTGATATGGGAGCCAAAATTGTAGAGACTTGGCATGAATTTGATCTTTATGAACTTCAAATATGGGCATTCCAACGGTTCCAAGATGGTAGCAATGAAGGTTCTCCTTGCGAATATTTATTGTCCCAATTCATGATCCCATAAACCCATCATTTTCCGGAATTCAACGAGTGGTGTGCATATAGGTATTTTCCAAGTGAAAGAGCTATCATAGCTAAGAATGGAGAGCCATTACTTTCCATAACTTCTGAATCTATCTTGCAAGCTTTAGAAGTTTGTATTGCTAGTTCCCTGCACCCTTTTTCTAGTGAGGTTATGTTAGAAATCTACCAGAAGTTGAGTTTCCAGCAGAGAGGTTTTATATTTGAGTCATTCATGCCGAAGTAGTTGGAATTTCTAAGAACTGTGACCTTTATACTTATTATTATTGCTATCCCTGTTTTGAGGAATGGAATCATTATAAGCTATATTTGACTCTTATAGGTATCTATTTGTTGAAGTGGGAGGATAGGCTAAGTTGGATGGTAAAATATATAAAGGTCAAATATCATTCAAAGATCTTTATTCTCATATTTCCATGGATCAAAATTCAGATGATAGAGAATTATGCTTCTAAAAGGCATGGAAATGGGATATCCCATTCAAATTGAAGTGATTTATTTGGGTGGTTTTCCATAAACATGGGAAAATTTATTGAGAAGTGGCTTCCAAGGCCTCGAGTGATGCAGTCTATTTGGGGTTCAGTCAAAAGACACAAGGCATCTCTTTCTCATCTTCTCATTTATGACCTTAGTTTGGTTTGGGGTTTTCTAGATGTTAAATATTTATGCCACTTGGGATAGGTCTTCAATCATAGATTGTCTCACAATATGTTTTAAGGATTATAAGGAGCACAAGGGGCCTCCTTTATACGTTATGTGGGGCATATGGAGCACTAGAAATGCATGGACATTTTATTAGGTCGAGTCTGTAATAAGGAGAACTTCTCGTATGGTGGTGGCCTATTACATGGAGAAAGTGCCCATGAGGAAAAGGATCTCTAGAAGAAGTTGTCAATTTAAGAATATATGGTTAAAATTTCTTGTGGGACTCTTTGATGGAGATTCACCATTTAGGGTCTGTGGCAGTGGGGCACATATAATTTTGAAGCCTAGGAAATTTTTTCACTTTTGTTAGTCTAGTGGAGTTGGTACTAATAATAGAGAGTGAAGCTCTTGGCTTTGTGGGAGTCATCTTTTTTTCCAAGTGGATCAAAATAGAGGAGATTGATATCCTTGGAGATTCTAAAGTCTGTTGGCATTATGGCTAAAGTGTTGTCCTTGATGGCAACCCATTCAGGTGATAGATCACATACTTCAAGTCAGCGGCAGAGATTTTTGATCAGCTATCAAATATTGAAGAAATTAAGAAGTACGCAGGAGAATAGTTCAGAAGATGTGTACCCGTAGGTACACCGTGAATGGACTGCGACCAGACACGCAGGTCAGCCATTCAGGAGGTGCGTACCCCCAGTGCACTCACTTCAAGGCAGAGAAAAGCACATGGGAGGTTTCTTATGTTTAATCTTCGGTATTTAGTCGATGGTATTTGTATTATTATGGTTTTGGCCCGTGGTATTGATCCATGATTTGAGGAAGAGCTTGCCTATATAAAGCAAAGGAGATCATTTGGCTTAAGCATGCTTTTGGGGTTGAACATCTTATGTGAGCTAGATCTGAAATACTATGAATCTCTTGGGAGTAATGTCTAGATCTAAATGAGGTGAATCTACTGACAGGTTGAGATCACTTCAGCGCATGATCAGATCTACAGATCTGACAGACTGGGTTATTCTTGAAGTCTTGAAATTATCTATATCTGCAAGTATGCAAGTACAGTGAAAGAAAAGTGTGGAGATGCGCAAGCACATAAGCGCTGCAGGTGCGCAGATATGCAATCCCAGAAGCGCTGCAGATGCGGAGGGGCGCAGGCGGTTCATTGGACACAGAGTGCATGTACGCAGGAAGTCTGTGAGGCAGAGTGCGCATGTACGTTGGGAAGCAGTGCGTACTTATACGCAGCTGTTATATGGGTGAAGTTGCGTACTTCTCATGAAATCTACTTAGTTATCCATGTTTATCATTGCTGTGTTCTGGGTGTTGAAGTGATGTCTGGTTTCTGGTATTATGATCTGATAACAGCAGTCTGAGAAGTGATTGATTATGTTCTTAATGACTCATCTTTATGTGATCTGATCTGTTGTATATGTATTGATCTAGTGATTGGGTGATTCAGAAGGTTGTTTCATTGTGAGCTTCAGTGTATCCAGTATGAAAATTGATGAAACGTGGTACCTGGAGGAGAGAAGATTGTAGGCCGGCGCCTACGTACTAGTACTTAAGCTAGTACAAGAGCAAAGGAGGTTGTAGCTCCCTTCGAGGAGAGACTCGAAAACGAGAGAGAGTTGTAGCTCTCTACAAGTTGCAGCCTGCGTACTAGTAAAGGACTGCACCAGTACAAAATCATTGTAAAAGAAGTTTCTAATTGAAAGAAGATAGAAACATATTGCAGCAGGTGTTTTTCACCCACATTGGGTTTCCACCTTATATCTAGTGTTCTTTTGTGTGACTATATGTTTTCCTTGTTTCATGCTCATTATCATATACAAGTTAATGATCAATAAATTAATGAAGGCACATTGAAAAGAATTTGATAGTATTGATTCACCCCCCCCCCTCTCAGTATTATTTCCAACAATTGGTATCAGAGCAGGTCCTTTCTGAAGAAGCTTGATCGCTTAAAGGAAAAGATCCATCGGAATGGCTAATCCAGAAAAAGAGGCACATATCAGGCCACCAGTCTTTAACGAGAGCAACTTTACCCACTGCAAGATAAGAACCACAACATATCTACAATCACTTGGAGCAGAAGTTTGGGGAATCGTAGAAAGTGGATACAATTTCCCATCAGTAGTTCCTACAGATGCAGCCGAGAAAAAGCAATATGAGCTCAATGCCAAAGTTGTCACTGTCTTATTGGGAAGTTTGACACAATCAGAATTTATGAAGATCATGCATTACAAATCAGCTAAGGAA
>APFE030646685.1:1905-15243 GCA_000404065.3 Pinus taeda
ACTTGACCATTACAATCAAGGAGTACTTTTCATAATTAGTGCCTTCAATCTGAAAAAGTAAAAAAGTGATCGAAAACATGTCGTTTTATTACCAATATCAAACTCGAAACGACAAAATTCCGGCAATCTTTTCATGTTTATACGGTCAGAAAAGAGCTGTAAGTGGACCGTCTTTTTAATTCCATTTTAACGAGTCTAAAAAAGAAAAACTCGGCAATCTTTTCATATTTTACGAGTCAGAAAAGAGATTAAAGAGGACTCCTATGTGTTTTTGTTGAAAATGACCAATTCTCCCTGGATACCCAATATTCTGCACAAAAACTGCAAACAGTACTCATATCTGTTTAAAAATTAATAAAAATGTACCAAAAGTGACCTTTTCAAAGTGAAAAATAAATAAATTAAAATTTTATTTATTCAAAAAATCTTATAAAAAGGGTTTTTACAAGTTCATTTTCACCGTTTGGCTTTGGAGTAAAAAGTAAGAGCTTTTGGTAAGAAAACTTCCTGTGAATATTGCGGAAAATCCGACCGTTGGAATCGAGAACCGTCTTCTCCAGGTAATCCACATCGTCCCTGACTTGCATTTCATCCGTTTGAAATTTTGTTTTAGGCTTTAAAATTTGATTTTTAGAAGGAAAATGGGGCAAAAAATCGCCCGCGGCGGTTGCACAGGTGCGCCATGTGGCCCCTGTGCACCCCGATTTTTCCGTGCACAGGGAAAAGTCGGGGTGCCGCACCTGTTCTTAAGGAGAAGTGCAAAACTGCGCACTGCCTCTAAAAGAATGGGTGTGAACCCCGCGGAACACGGATTTAAAACCCTAATTTCTTCATTTTTTCCCCGCAAGTTTCCGATTGAAATGTTCTAAACCACCTATTTTGCAATGTAGATAGAAAAGATGCTTATTTGGCAGGAAAGAGAACATGAAGATGTGGATCAAGACGCATTACTCCATCCACCTTCATTACAGGCATTGAGAGCATGCGGGCTATTTAAATTTTGGGCCATACCTGGCATGAGGGCACAGGTAGACTTTCTACAATGGCTGGTAGACAGTTGGAGCATGCAGGACCAGTGTTTCATCATTGGAGGACACCTGCTCGAAATCGAGCCAGAGGAAATTTATTTTCTGACTGGTTTGCCGAAGAGAGGCGAAATATTATCTCTATTCGGATCTAGGCCAGGTGGCTAGTCTGTCACTAGTCTCCGACTAGAGTTTTGCAATGTCCAAACTGCGGACAAACGGATAGATGTGAAGACCATCACCCGTCCTGAACTTAAAGTGATCGCATTTACTGTCACCAGACTGTGCGAAAGCATAGCATTGCATTTAGCCACCGGTTCCCAGATGCGCATGGTAGTAGACTACTTCCGAGGCACCATCTTCAACTGCTGTGATGCTGTGTTGGCCAATGTGAAAGGCCAACTGACTAGGGAAAAGAATGGACAACTAAAGAACTTTGGATATGGTTACTTAGTTGTGAGCTTTGACCTAGAGAGGGTACCTATGCTGGTTCCACAACAACTTACCGTTGAGGCTGGACTTCCCCGAGATCCCAGGATTATGCGCTGGGTTGCAGTCGTGGCCCGCCATCCTGAGGAGGGCACCGAGGTCGTTCGATTCTCACCTGAGTATTTTTGTTGGTTAGAGAACCAACTCTTTGTGATTCAGGATTTTCCATATGCTAGGATGGATTATCATGGTGATCCAGACATGGCTCTTCCACCGGGGAGCAATGGGATGATACAGGTAAAATTGTTTTCAACATTTTTTAAATTATATATTTTTTGTTTTTTAAATCATCCAAAAACTGATAGTAAAAAGTTTTAAATGCAGATGTGGGTCCACGACGACTAGCCACTCTCCAGCCTTATGATAGAAGACAGCCAGCTGCTGCAGCACCGGCCCCACAGGACCAATCAGTAGAGACCTTGGCCGAATTGGAGAGTCATCTAGAGCGCTTGACAACGCATATTCCGAAGACCAGCATAGATGACATTCCTCTTAGGTTACAACGCTATGTGATTGGGGTCCCAGGACCGCTTAGGAGGTTCCTTTGTAGGTTGGCCCGAGCAGTGGTGTCTTATCGTGATCATCACCAGTGATAGGATGATTGCCTTGTAGACTCATTTTTGGATTTTTTTGTGCTATCATTTTTGCCGATCATAAGGTGTTTTTCAACTTATGATCAAAACGATGTATATTTTGAGACACTTCTATGCTATGCTATATTACTATTATTGGTTATCTTGCAAAACATGTTATGGGATGTTTTTAAATTTACTGTTTGATTTAATGCAAATGTCTATTTAACATTCGAGAAGCAACTGCATCTGCTAATGTATTTAAATATCTTGGAATGTGCTGCTATTCGATGTAATCAAATTCTCGTTACAAGAGACAGACTCTCAAAAATAATCGCAATAACACTGGATTTCTAATGGCATAAACTCTATTAAGCTATAATACAACGAGTTCCGAATCTAACCTAACAATCAAACTCCGAATTCCAAATGAAATGGATTCAGATAATAACTCAATCATTGCACTGTATTCTGCAATGTTGTTCGTTGTTTTACGAAGGCTTACCCCATGCATAGATACTAACTCATCAGAGGGCGAATAGATAACCCAAGCTACGGAAGAGATGTTCCGTGTACTACGACAAGCGCCATCAACAAAACCGATGTATGTTTAGAGACGTGTCGACATCTGCAATATCAAGAGTAAAATCAAGATAGGCATGAATAATGATGAAAAACACTCTCAAAAGTAAAGCACACATTCCTAATCTAAAACCACACCAAACTTAGAAAGAAACTAGTCTAAAAATCTCCACACTAATCTTTTAAGCATAATATCGCTTTAGATAAAGCCCATTCCTAGGTTTACCTAAAGAGACACCATCAAAATCTTCTAATTCATAGGCCCCTTTTTCCAGCTTTCGCTTAAAAATATACGGACCATGCCACATGGGTACAAATTTTCCAGCCCCTAGCTTATCGTTTGCTTGATCGTAAAGTAAGACTAGGTCTCATTCCAAAAAATTATGGGGTGTAACATTCCGATCATACTGAGCTTTAATTCTTTTGGCATGAGTTTCGATAGCTAATGCAGCATCACGTCGATTCTCATCTAATTGAGCTAAGTATAATAAACGTTTTTCCTCTTCGGAAGTGGCTGGTAATAATTGTACGAAAATTTGTAATGACGGGATTTTGCATTCAATGGGTAGTAATGCCTCTAAACCATAAACCAGTTGAAAGGGAGTAAAACCTGTTGATGTTTTGACTGAGGTTCGGTATGTCCAAAGTGCTGAATATAACATTTTATGCCAATTCTACCTATGAATCCCAATGATTCGTTGGATCATAGTGACTAGAACTTTGTTGATTGCTTCAACCAGACCATTTGCATGTGGGTAATATGGAGTGGAACTATCGTGACGCAGGCCAAGCTGATCTGTAAGTTCAATCATCATGATGTTTCGAAAATGACTCCCATGGTCAGTGATAATCGCTTTAGGAACACCAAACCTAGTAATTATGTGATTGAAAATGAAAATCGCAGCAGTTTTGCCGTCTGCCGAAAATGTAGGCATCGCCTCGGCCCACTTGGTAAAATAATCTACCGCAAGGATGATATACGCATGCCCCCCGGCCGAGTGAGGGTTACATGTAATAAAATCAATACCCCATTTTGCGAATGGACCGACGGCAATTATAGGGTGGAGAGGTGTAGGTGGACCGCACATCTTACGATAAAAAATTTGGCAATTGTGGCATTTCTGGACTGCAGCGATACAATCTTTGAATAAGGACGGCCAGAAATAGCCAGCACGCAAGATCTTTTGGGCTGTGGCATACCCAGACATATGATCGCCACACACTCCAGAGTGACAGTCATTAAGAACCTTTTTAGCCTCGTCATGAGTTAGACAACGTCGAAAAACAGAATCCACCCCACGACGATAAAGAGTATCTCTAATAATAGTGTAAAGTTGGGATTGGAAACGTATTTTCCGGCACTGAGATCGTGAGATGTCAGGTTGAAAAGATTGGGTCTGGAGATAGACAATGATATCTCCATACCATGGATCAACAGTGCTGATAAGGAACAAGGACTCATTCGCAATGGGTTCTTCCACCACATGTTCGATATCAGCACGAGGGAAGTCACACATCAATTCCGCAAAAACCAAAGACTTCTTTGACTTGGCCTTTTCAAATTCCAAGTCAAATTCCTGCAGGATGATAATCCATTTGGAATACTTTCCCCCTAGCAATTGTTTAGTTAAAATGTATTGCATAGGGTTACAGTCAGAAATGACGGTGGTTTTACGTAGTAAAATGTAATGACGAAATCTTTGAATAGCTTGTACTACTGCCAAGGCCAGTTTCTCCACATGTGAATATTTTAACTCGGTCAGAGTTAGAGTCTGACTAAGATAATAGATCACATGTTCACTCTCGAATTCATCTTGTTGAACTAAGACCATCCCAATGGTGGAATGGGAAGCGGCGAGGTACAAGAAGTAATCCTGGTTGTAGTTGGGAGGATGCAATAACGGTGCATGGGTCAACGCGTGTTTAAGTGTATCGAAAGATTTGTCAGCTATCTCATCCCAAAAGAATGGAGTGTTCTGTTTCAACAACCTGGTGAAACCTTTTGTAATCTCGACATAGTTAGGAATGAAATGACATAAAAAGTTTGCTTTCCCTTGCAACCTTTGGAGTAGACAAAGAGTCGAAGGAGGTGGTAATTTGACAATGGCTTTAACCTTCGAAGGATCGACACAGATGCCGGCTTTCGAAACAACAAATCCCAGTAAACGACCCGTTTCTATACATAAAACACATTTGTGGGGATTCAGCCTAATCCGATAATGCCTACATCTCATAAAAATTGCTCGTAAATGAGTGAGATGGTCGGCTCGATGTAAACAATGAGCAGGTAAATCATTGAGATAAGGCTGCACAATGTGCTTGATGTCATGAAACGCATGAGACATAGCCCTTTGAAAAGTTGCGCCGACATTCTTCAATCCAAAAGGTAACTTGCAATAAGCAAAGGTCCCCCATGGACAAATGAATGTCGTTTTTGGTTGATCAGCAGGTAGAATGTTAATTTGATTGTAACTGGAAAAGCCATCTATAAAGGAGAAAATTTCACTGTCGGCACAATCATCGATAATTTGATCGATATAGGGTGTTGGATAATTGTCCTTGGGACAAGCACGATTAATATCCCTATAGTCAATACATATTCTTATTGTCCCTTTCTTTTTAGTAACTAGAACAATATTCAATACCCAATCTGTTAAAGGAATTAGATAAATGAAACCTGCTTTAAGTAATTTCTCAACTTCTGTTTTGATGGCAACAACTTTTCGTGGGTGTATCTGACGCAAACGTTGCCGGACGAGTTTAGCATCTGGGTAAGTTTTGATCTCATGCACAACAATTGAAGGATCAATTCCTGGCATTTCCTCATACGACCAGGCAAATACGTCACAGAATTCTTGAAATAGGGCTTTATATGTTTTGACTTCAGTGTCTGTACAAGAAGCACCTATGTGAATGTTTTCAACAGTCCCAGGTTTCACTGAAATGTCGATAGGAACTGTTCAAGAAATATTTGCTAAATTTTGTTCAGAATCAATATGTTTCAATGGATTCTGCGGTTCTTTGACATATTCAACAGTAAAAATAGATGAAAAATCATTCTCAAAATGATCAATCTCAGGTAAAAACGAAGATCGATGATGAAGATCTTCCCATGGTAACTCATCAACAGACAAAAGTTCCTGAATTTGTTCATCGGTGTGAACAGTTTCAGAAAAGGTTGTTGAATCTGAGGTTGAGATTGAAAGTGATTCTCCATGGATCACATTCACTAGATCAAGATTGGTTGAACTTGAGTCGGAAAATGACTGTACAGCCTGATAAGCAACTTCAAAGGGACTCAAAGGCATGGCATCACCAAAAGAGTCCATCTCGGAATCGGATGGAACAAACCAAGGATCGTCAAGAACAATGGATTCTGATGAAATCATATGAATAGTCACGAAAGGAGACGGTACGTTAGGAGGAGGAAATGAAAAAGTTCTGAGTAAACCAAAATCTTTAACTAATCCTACCCCAACATCCTTATAAGGGATAACGGTTTTACCAACATGTTGAATACTCTCAATAGAGGATGGGTCAGATGAAAAGTAAGTTAACTGATCTATTGTAACGATCTTTCCATTATGTGGAAACTTAATAAGCCGAAAGACCGATGAAACAACAACAGTCATGGCATAAGATCAGCTACGACCCAAAAGAAGGTTGTAATCCAAAGGGGCATCAACCACCTCCACATCTAGATTAACAATTTTTCCTTCAACCCCTATAGGTAAGTCCTGCAAAATTCCATAAGGATGAAACCCTCAGCCATCAATGGCCTTCAGAATCGTCGGGGATTGATTAAGTGTAGGAGAACCAAGGGCTTTCCAACACTGTATCGACATAATACACGTTGAAGCTCCCTCATCAATCACAGTCCTAAAGCAAGGTCTGTTTTTGACTAACACTGGAATCTGGAAAGTCATTTGATGAGGTAAATGAGGTGTACTATTTTCTAAATCGAAGACTATGAGGTTTGAGTCCTGAAGATCAACAGCTCCCATAGCCAACAATATCAATTTACGCTGTGCTGGACAAGATTGTAGCACCTCCAAAGCTGACATTGCTGAAGGTGAAACAGCTAAATCTTCAACAATGTTATAGTTATGAGCAGCTCTCACATGTGGATTGAAAGCTGACTTTCGAAGTATACCTTTAGCAGGTAGTTTAATTACTAAGTCTGGATTAGGTTTCTCGATCTGTAGCGGATCGGAACCAGACAGAGCTGAGGTTGATGGGTTGGAATTAGAAGATTCTGCTTCCTTACCACCAATAGGACTCTTACTGCCATAATCTTGTGATCGTGTCACAATCCTAACATGGGACATCATCATTATGGGCTCTTCCGAGGCACTAGAGGAAGAACCTATCATCTTACTGTCTTGACTCGGAAAAGGATCCTTCAAAACAGCAGGTGTTTGAGAACCTTTGACGATTTTCGCAACCTCAGCATGATGTGGACAATCTCTTATAAAATGCTCCTCATCACAGATGAGACAAGGATAGCAAGGTTTACGTTTCTCGTCAGTAGATTCAGGTTTATCTGATTTCTCTTTCGAGTTTTGCTTATTCTTCTTCTTTCCTTTCTTCTTACCACCAGATTTTGATTTGGCCGTAGATGATTCTATGACATGGACATCGGCAGAAATTTCAGTTGAAGACTCTCCCTTCGGGGAATTTGGTAAAGTTATAATAGGAGAAGAATTCTTGGAGGATTTCTTCTTACTTTTGGTATTAACAGTACCAATCATACCGTCAATGGCATGAGACCCTGAGGGAGGTGCAGTTATTTGATTTTGCTTTGGCAGGTCGGGGATTTTCTCGTGTAAAGTACCTGACTACGTATAAACTAAGTCAAGGTACTGAGCTTGAGCAATTACTTGCTCTTCGGTAACTACTCCTGCCTTGGCTACATCTTTAGTTATTTTAGGTAATAATGTTTTTACAAACCATTCTGCCAAAATTTGGTCTGGGATAAAAACTTTCACTAAACGATGTCGACGTTGCCATTCATGAATATGGTTTGAAATATATGTAGACGTCGACTGTTTTAATGAAGTTAATAATTTCGTTCCATTGTCATATCGGAATGGCAGCTGAAAATGAGTAAGGAAGGAAGTGGCTAACTGACTAAAATTGTAAAAAGAGCCTCGTGGCAACTCAATGTACCACTTGGCTGTAAGGCCAATCAAAGTGCGTTGAAAAAGACGAAGACAAATTGAATCATCTATAATGGAATTCGATGCACACCAGAGATGGTAAGTCATCACATGATTTGACGGATCTTCTCTTGACTTCCCCTCAAACTTTGGTATATCACTGGGCAACTTATTCGGCATTGGCGGCCAAAACGGAAGATAATTAATGGGATCGTTCGTAAGGCGCGACAAGTCAGGTAAATCCAAAGTTGCTATAAATGGTAACTGATGGTTCGGATCCCGAAAACTTGGGGTCATAAGATTAGCCCTAGGAGGAGGATATCCAAGATAACTTGGAATCGGATTGGCATTTGGGATATTATATCCTCCTGGAAAACCAGGATTAACCAAACCATACTGGGGTTGTTGAGGTTGTTGATAAGTATACCCAGGGTACGGTTGATACTGATAAGACGGGCTCTGCACAGCATGACCGAATTGGTATTGTCCCTGGTACGGTTGATAAGTAAATTGAGGTTGACTTATGACAACCGTACTAGGCCCAGGTTGTCCTACAGGCATTGAAACCGAAGTCTGGATTGTAGGTCCGGATTGAGGTAAAGAGGCATGAGGAGTTGATACAGGAACAGTAGAAACTGGAGCTGTTGATACTCCAGAAATAGGTGGGGTGGATTGAACAGAGGCCGCAGTAGTTGCAGCAGACGTTTGGGGCAGAGTTCGAGGTGAACTAGGCCTAGGCTGATGAACTCCCCCAGGTGTAGAATTTTGAGTAGTAGGCTGGACAAGTTGCTGGGGTGAACCAGAAACCAAAGGCTGTCCAGATTGAGATGACAACTGCACACTGGGTTGCGAAGTCTGTTGATCCCACACCACGTTCATTCCGGGGTATGGACCCATAACAGGTTGAGCATATTGAGGACCAAAACCAGGTTGAGTGTAAGGTTGATAATTATACAGTACATTTCCCATTCCTTGAACAAATGATTGACCTAAAGGTGGTTGGAAACCTTGAGGTTGGTATTGACCTTGAGGTTGGTACTGACCTTGAGGCTAGTACTGACCTTGAGGCACATATTGAAACTGAGGTTGACCTTCAGGTACATATTGGTACTGGGGTTGACCTTGAGGAAAATACTGTCCCGTAGGGATGTACTGTCCTTGAGGTTGCCCCCCACGCGGTAATGGACTACCTTGAGGTTGCCCCTCAGGTGGTATTTGAGTACCTTGCGGCTGCCCCCAGGCAGTATTTAACTACCTTGAGGTTGCGGGTTAGGGGTAGTACCAGACATCATAAGAATCTCTTCGACACTTAATGGTTTAGTTCCGCTATTACCAGGAGATACTACATATTTGATGGGTTGAGGAGATGCTCCTGAAAAAGTACCAGATAAAGACTGATACCCAGGAGGAACAGAAGGACCGCCATGTAAAAATGTTTCTGGAGTCTGAGAAAACAAGGATGACTGTCTCAACATATTCAAAGGAGGATAATAACCTTTGGGTGTTGGATGGAAAGGAAATCGAGGTGGTGAAGACGCGAGACCTAGATTTTCTAAAAATTTGGTCAACGAAATATACCAAGCGTCACCTCTAATGGGACTGTAGAAAATTGATTCACGCTCGCTAAGTTCGATACCTGGTTGATTTTCGAGAATGTTTATACCTTCGTCCGGACTTATAAGTTCTTCTATGGAAATGAGTCCAGAAGGAAGATTCTGGGTAATGATACTTTCTACCCTGGGTGAACTAGGACCACTAGAAACAGGAGAAGCAAATATCAAAGATGGAGTAGCAGTAGGTTCAGTTTCAGGTTCAGAGATTTCAGGTTCTTCGGCTAATGAACTAATAGGAGTAATACTACCAGTAACTTCGGAAAATGAAATCGGTTTAGAAATATCTTCTGTTGCTTGAACTAGATAATCAGGATGTATGATTAACGAAGACTCTCCAGCCTTCGGTGACCCAGCTCTACTTTCACTAGGTGTGACAAGAGCTCACAGCCCTTCAAGTTGACTTGGTGTAAATTCAGGAGGCTGCCCCCGAAGTCGACGGGATTGTCTCGGTAATTCAGCGATGATTAATTATTTAATTACTTCACACGAAAACAAAGAAAAACTCAAGAAAACCACCTAAAGTCTCTAAAGAACCAAAAAATTTGAAGCACACACCTAATAAATCTAGGAGATCAAACCACACACAAACAATATCTTTCCGGATCGAAAACACTAGTTGGTGATGAAATCCAACATTGCAGAATTCAATACAGAAATGGTGGTTGGAACAGTTACCCCGACAACCTGCTTAATGAAACAGACTGGCACAAGTTTCTCCACTATAACCGTCTCGAGTGAAGATAACCCCCCAGAGAGTCCAAGTGAGTCTAGTCGACGTCTGCTCCAGGTACTGTGGGATCTTCCCTCCACCGTCACCTAGGAAAGAATCCTATAGATTATGGCCACTAAGGTTACCAACGGAAACAAATATGCCTGGGGGAATAGTCTACGATCTGACACGCACGCAAGGGAGAGTAACAAGCTCAATCCCCTTGAAGGCTCCTTGACATAATCCAAGGTTTACCAACAAGTGACCCCAGGCTCCTCGACAATGGTCAATCCGAGGTTTACCATTTTTAATACGTGAATATCTTCTATCGTTCCCAATGAGGAAGGATTGATTCCCACACTAGTTCAGATATGATCTGGTGCTTCTCCTTTAAGAGGAGCTTTCCCAGAGTATAGATGTAACAATTGGAATTTTTCCCTACCCCAAGATCGACTACTTGTTTGTTTAAACGATCTTGGAGAGTTAATTACTCCCTACTACAAGATACTAGCCTAAGCTATGTTGGTGAAAAGAGCCCTAGAAAATAAAAAGATTGTTAGATGAATTTTAATTTAAGCGTTAATTTTATTGGTTGTTTCTTAAGTCAATGGGTGCGGAGATGAAACTTTATGGTGTGAAGACTCAACTCCAAAACACTAAAAAATGCACCTAAGATGATAAACAATTCCTTTTCTTTTCAATGAATTTCTAGCTAAGGAAGAGTTGAAAATGCAATGCTTTGAAAATCAAATCTTTCGCTTAACATACAACTGAGGAAAACATTTTGTCTTTTTCAAAGAACTTCAAAAATGAGACTACTAATCACGCTCACGGAAAATCCCTTTGCTTTTCAATAATCAAAAACTACAAGAACAAACAATTCTTTCAAGAGAGCTTTTAAGATTTCTGAAAAACTCTAAAGACTATTGAAAAAAAAAATTTCAACAAGCTTCTATAATTTCTATGAAACACGCAAAACTATAATCTAATCTTGAGATCTAACAAAATGGATTGAAAAGAAACTTGAAATGTTTTTTAGGATGCTTAACTTAGTTTTTCAGCTAACTAAGGATCAATTTGTTCAGATCAACAAACTAATAAAAAACACCCAATTATGTTTTAAAAAAATGAAATTCGAAACTTTCAATCAAGTTTAATAAAAGTTTTGCAAAAGAGAAAAATGGGATCTAGCTCTCTTCAAGGATAGATTTCATAAACTAGTCAAACTCAGCAAGAAGACCAGAGATACCAGGGTGATCTAAGGCTCTAAGGCTTCTGATCTCTGAGCTATTATGAAGACCAAGCAAAAATCAATCCAACAGGAAAAACTTCTAGAAAATCACTTCAAACGAGAATGCCAATGAAAACTAACTCACAAGGAACTTTTGTCAAGACAAGTGCAGATCTGGGCATAAACTAACAGCTATGGACAAAAAACTAAAACTAACTGGGTGGAAGGATCTTAGGTTTTTCAAACTTTTGATAGGGTCCGCAGGCTCCCGGTAGAACTAGGTGCAGTACTGCTCTGTGTTATACTGTAACAGTGTAGACATGTCTGCACTGTACCTAACGCAGAAGGTGCGGTCCTCTTCCAAAAATCCGAAAAATAAAAATCAAACCAAGATCTAAAAAGTACCCAATCCCACACACATCAAGGAAAAATTAGAAACCAAAACTCAAGTTTCTCAAGTCAAAGCAAAGACAAATTAAAAACCAAAACCGTTCCCCAGTGGAGTCGCCAATTTGTTGGCCAAATAAATCGTTCTTGCGGACAAGACCAATCTCCCTAGTATCAAATGATATCTAGCAACAAGCAGCACAAGCAAATCTACTTTTCTCTAAACATGTTTCAATTCATAAATGAAAACTAAGAGGTGTAATAGACCCTACCTCAGTCCAATGCTTGTTTGTGGTAGCTTTGTTCCAATAGCTTCAAGCAGTTCCCTTTTAATAACCTGCATACACAAACAAACACACATCAAAGAACACCTGCATAGATACTATAATAAAACATGTTCATTATGAAGATCAAAGAGATCATAAAATAAACCATTAGAGACAGTTCATTGAGAAAACTAAACTTGATTGTATTAACTTTATGAATAAAAGAACCGTACAACCTTTGCCTTGATGTTGCACAAGCTCTTTCCAGGGTCCAGCAGGAATCTCCTCTTCTTTGACAAGCCTCACTCACTTCCCAAATGAAATGAAAGGTATGTGATCTCTCCTCTCACAAGCTCAAAAAGGAAGTCTATTTTTCAGCAGCATTTACCCTCAAGAATCTTCAGCTTTCAACCTCCCCTACAACCAGCCCAATGCATGAATTTATAGTGCAAATGGAGGAAGTTGCAGGTCCACCATTTAAGGGATAAGTTCCTCCTTCAATGGGATAAGCACCTCATATCATGGAGTTAGCTCCCTTAGTTATGGAATGGATGAACCAAGGTGGAGCGGACTCGCAAACGCAATATTCCTTCTAGAAGTGTCTAGAAGTGACCCAAGATGAGCTTTTAAGAATGAACTCACGCATTTTTAACTTTTATAGGGGTTCGCACCCATTACTCAATAAACGGAGCAGTCAGGTTCGCAGGAAACATGACCATTGAGTGCGGCACCGTAGGCAATGCTAGGAGAAAGTGCGAAACTAGGATTTGAGATATTTTTAAGGTCTTTCTCCCTTTTTCAAGGCTTGACATGAAGAGCTGAGGCTCAAGACTTACAAAGGAGGTATGTATGAGTGTTGATGGACTCACACAAATTGTAGAAAGTCATGGTGACAATTTTTTGTGTAACAGATTGCCCCCTAAAGTGTGAAGTCTGTAATAGATGAGGATGGTTTTTGATCATCTAAGAAGAGTGAAGGACTTTATCTTTTCAAGGATCTTCCTGTGGATACCCCGGTCGGAACCTGTAAAAACATTCAACACAAAATATATATATGTGAAAATATCATTGCTGAGGTAGGCATTCCCATACTCAGATCAAAACTGACTAAGAACTATCTAAAACTATTCTGATACAGGAATGATTGTGTATTACATCACAAGTAGAAACATATGGACACAGTGTGGGCACAGCCATCTGTTTATGAATAGTCCACTATATAATGATAACAAAATTCCTCGCAACCTGGATGGTGGAAACTAGATCCAGGGTCTTCATTTCTACTTCCCGAACTAGTACGATTCT
>APFE030646691.1:1739-38246 GCA_000404065.3 Pinus taeda
AGATGATCACGAAAGACCCATTGCATTCTTCAGCAGAGCTATAAGAGATGCAGCCTTAAAATACAACATCATTGAGAAGCAATCCCTTACACTTGTGAAAGCGTTGAAAGATTTCCAGGTATATATTCTACATTCTCATATTTTGGCCTATGTTCCTAACACTGTTGTCAAAGATGTTTTAGTGCAGACCGATCCAGAAGGAAGACGAGGCAAGTGGATTTCCGCTTTGTTAGAATATGATGTGGAAATAAAGCCCACAAAGCTGGTTAAAGGACAAGGATTGGCAAAGTTAATGGCCGAGTCAAACCTGCACGCCTTAGACATAAATCTGTCGTTGCTTAGTCCGATGAGAATGAGGAAGGTTCATCAATTCCGGTATCTGAAATGTTTTCTCTTTCTCCGTGGTATTCAGATATCATATATGTGGTTAAATATTTGTCACCACCGCCCGACATGACTAGAAACAAAGCGGGAACACTCAAATTGAAGGCTGCCAAATTTTGCATTCTAAACTCTGCACTATATTGGAAAGATCCCAATGGCGTTCTATTAAATTTCTTGGTGGGAAAGGAAGCAAAGAAGGTCATCAAGGACTGCCACCAAGGAGACTGTGGTGGTCACCCTTTTTGGAAATCAACAGCAAATAAAATTTTGAGAGTAGGGTACTATTGGCTGACATTGTTTGCTGATGTATATAAGATGGTCAAGAGTTGTCATAAGTGTCAGATTTTCGAAGGAAGGCAGAAGTTACAACCTTTACCACTTAAGCCTATTGAGGTGAGTGCCCCTTTCCAGCAGTGGGGGTTGGATTTCACTGGTGAAATTCATCCTGCTTCTTCCGATCAACACAGATGGATCCTCATAGAGACATATTGTTTCACGAAATGGATTGAAGCAATTCCCACCAGACAAGCTACAGATGCGGTAATTATTTCATTCCTTGAAAATAACATCTTGTCTCGCTTTGGTTGCACGAATAAGTTAATCATTGATAACGCAACAGCTTTCAAATCAAAAAGGATGGTAGAGTTTTGTCATAAATATCACATCATTTTGGGTCACTCAACTACCTATCATCCGCAAAACAATGGATTGGTGGAGTCTTCAAATAAATCATTGGTTAGCATCATCAAGAAGCTGATGGAAATAAACAAGAAGAGCTGTCATAAGAGGTTGGTCAATGCACTTTGGGCAGATCGGGTCAGTCAAAAGAAATCCATTGGTACGTCACCTTTTGAGCTTGTTTATGGAGTTGATACAGTGTTTCCTACCTCTCTCGCAGCCCCAGTAGTCAAACTTCTTCAAGAGGCTGGCAGTGAAGATGATCCTATGCAGAGAAGGTTGAATCAAATGGTCCACTTGCAGCAAACTAGAGAAGAAGTCTTTCAGAGCACATCCAAATTGTAGGAGAAGATTAAGAAAATTTATGACAGGAAAGCAAAGGCGGACAAATTTCAGTTGGATAATGTGGTGCTAAAGTGGGATGCAAGGAATGAGGAAAAAGGTAAGCACAGCAAGTTCGAGAATCTCTGGAAAGGCCCCTTCAAGATTGCAGCACATCGGGGTCAAAATGCCTTTCTTCTGAAGGAAATGAATGGGGGAGATTTTCCAGGGGGGCCGATCAATGGTCGACTGCTGAAGCGGTACCATTTTTGAGTTATGAATGCTACTTCCACTATCATTGTAAATACCATATTATTTCAGTTTGGTTTGAGTTTGTCAAGTTAGTCTTCAAGTCATTTCAATGTCAAATTTGAGTCAATTTTTGGTCATTTTAGTTTCATAAATGAGTCAGAGTCTTGTGTTATTGTCGAAATAATGAATCCATAGCCCAATGGATGAAGGCACTATCTAGCTCTTCCAGAGATCTGCTGTTCTTGGCACCTCCAAGGAGCTACCATCGCCCATTAGAGCCAATGTTAGAGTCGGTCTTGTCAGTCCTCCGTCAGAGATCAAAACTCTTTCTGCATTTCATTTTTAGGAGTCCTGCTCCATTCACTCAGCTACATTCTGCTAGGGGCATGCCATAATCTGAAGGAAAAGGTCTTGTTAGTCAGTTCCCCTCATGTCTGGCACCTGCTGGCTTAGGTCTTTTCATCAATGTTCACTAAAGTCCATGAAAGTCAATGTTCGATCTTTTAATGGATGAGAGTCATTTTCAGTCATTAGGTCTAGGGATTAGATAAATTGGTCTTCAAACATGTCC
Organism: Pinus taeda; assembly: GCA_000404065.3. Taxonomy (NCBI): domain Eukaryota; kingdom Viridiplantae; phylum Streptophyta; class Pinopsida; order Pinales; family Pinaceae; genus Pinus; species Pinus taeda. The sequence continues at coordinate 3,946 of APFE030646691.1, forward strand.
AATAAAGGCATGCAGGCCAGAGGGATGCCCTTACGAAGTTGTGATTCAAAGAATTTCATCGTCATGTTGACAGATTACTATTGTTCTTCAAAACTTTGTTTTGAAGAAAAGTCAAATAGTGTGTCATTTGTAATAATTTTCAAAAAAGTCTCCAGTTGATTTCTTCAGGTGCAGTCAAGGTTTCCTTCACCAAGCGCCATGTCACACGACCCCCGCAAAAGTGCCAAAATTTTTCATCATTCTAGCTAAAAATTCAAAAGGAAAAGTGAAATTCAATGTTGCATTAAATCAGTGAAAAGTGTTAAAACATAACATTAGCAAAATGGGATTTGAAGAGGCAAAAATTAAACCCATGACTTCAAAGTCTTTATGTAGAAGTTTCCACAAGCAAACAAAGTCATTGTGCAAATCAAGGTCATAGAGAAACATTGCAAAGTCATTGGGAGAGCAAAGCACGCGTTTGGAGTGAGTTTAGAGTCGTTTTCAAGAGCGCGACGCAGACACAGAGGGGCGCGGCGTATATAAAGAGTGCGGCACACAGAGTGTGACCCCGCAGTGTAAAGTTAACACGGGTGCAACTCATATACCAAGCCCGATGCACTGGGTTTGCTGCGCGGCACACACCCACAAAGGCCCAGATTTGTGCCAAACTTGCAACAAATCTCTTTGAAACCCTTCAAATCGACAGATAGGGTCTACATCTTGGCTTGCTCATCAAATTTTGTGAACATATGGTGGTTCATGGCTATGTATAACTGCAATAAAAAATGCATAAACCCTACCTCTTGAAAACATCAAAGCCATTGCTCTAGGGTTGAAAACTTGTTTTGTTGATGCCAAGGCTCCTCTTTCACCTCTCATTTTTTCACTCCTTTCCATTGTTCCCTTCCCCCCTATCCCATTTTTCCCTATTTTCCCTACCCTAAAACATTACTAAACCCCTATTCCCTACCCCTCCACTCATTGGTCAATGTAAACCCCAAAACCCTACCATATAAAATCCCCAAACCCTCCTACATATTCCTGAACAAAATTTCTCCCCATAACCCCTATTCCCATCATATTATTCCCTTCCTAACACTCCCTTTTGTATTGTTCCCCTTGGTGGCAGAGATCATATCAACACACAGTTTCATACCATCATCAAAGGCCACCCAAGCACAATCCACATACAACAGTCATGGCATGTGAGCATTCATTGGAGTATGAAATGGAAACCCAAAGTGATTCATCCTCAGAAGAATAGGCTCCCCAGAGACATCACAAAAGTGGAAAACATGTTAGGGATGAGCCAACTACCCTCACAGAATTGCAGGCCTGCCCTCTTGCTATGTCATGTTTCTAGCATCTATCATGTTTTGAGTTTTGTCAAAGGGTGGCTAAGGTTCGAGTTCATCATGAGTTGGCCCATCTTTTCGTGCTTCACCTACATGTAGATCACTCTATCTTGGTCGAGGTCACCTTCACACTGACACCCGAAACTGTCTCATTAGCAACCGGCATACTGAATGTTGGAGAATAGTGGCACAAGAAATAGAAGGTGGATAGGTAGCATTATGAGCCTTACATTAAGGCCAGTTTCTTGAGGCAGCTCCAAAGAGTCTTTCCATTCAGATATTTGAAAGATGAATATGCTCCACTCATGAAATTGATCATGAAGTATTTCAGCTGTGAGGGGAGGTTCTCTCGTCTATATGCCTATCACATCAGGTTGCCCATGCACTTTACCAAGGTACGGATGATGAAAATCCCATATTTCATTTGCAGGAACATAGAGAGGATGAACACCTTCATGTAGTACAAGACCCCTCAGCAGCAACTTAACAGTGTTTATCATTTTCCTCTTATTAAGATTTTGGTTGATCATCAGCTGGGATTGCAGGGCATTGCTTGGGAGGACTTCATCTTCCGTGACCTCTTCAGCGCTTCACAGGTATTATGAGAGGTTGAGCATGAGATAGGTGGTCCTTCTCATCAGTATGAGCACCATGAGACCACTACTATGCCAGTATTCATCACCTATCAAAGAGGCAGTAGGCATTTGTTTGCAGCGGCAAAGCAAGTGTTATCTCCACCCAGGGTGGAAGGGGCCTCACTTCCGACATCGACAATATAGGTACAGGACAAGGGCAAGAGGCCCATGTATGACGAGGGGCCATCAGGTGAATAAGAGGCCGAATTCATCCTCATTCATGATGATGATGCATATGAGGAGAGTGCCAAACTTAGGAGGACCATCCAGGAGCAGACAACGGAGATCCAAGACTTTTCACTCAATTTGGAGAGGACCAAATGGATTATCAGGTATTTGGAGCAGAGAAACAAATAGCTTGAGGACTAGCATGAGATCATGGAGCTGCAAAACATCTGTGAGAATCGCCAAGTTGCCCAACATAGGAGGATCGAGCTCACTCCCTTGGAGCAAGAGATTAACAATGACCGAGAGTCTTAGCTCGAGCGCATCAACATCCACCTTGAGAGACTCCTAGAGAAGGCTGACATGGACAAAACCATAGTGAGGCGGACGGTTTATCATTACAGGGCACGGAACATGAGTTCAAAGGCTCAGATAAGGAGTTTGAAGGCAAAATTGAGCAAAGCGAGAAAGAGACAAAAGAGGCAAAAAGAGAAATATCGGCTTCAAATCTTTACTGAAGCCTCTATGGCCCACTATAACACCTCATAGAGGATCTCCAGCCCAAATTTCAAGAAATTTGGGGCAATTTTGATCACATGACAAATTTTTGGGCACAACACAGGTTTTTTCTCCCTGTGCGCCGCGCCACTGGCACGGCACATAGGATTGGGACCTCCAAATCACAAATGGCTTGCATTTTTGTATTCAGCATGAAAAATGATGCCTGTTCTTGCATGGACAAGAAATTTGGGCATGATTTGAGTCCCCAGGAGGTCAAAAACACTCAAACAATGACCTCTCTGCACCTATTTTGACACACGGGAAGCAGTCTTGTGAGAATGAATTTTTGGTGGGGAAAATGAGCACCAAATTCAGAAATTCCACTTGGGTTGGAAAGCAGGCAGGCTAGGCTTTTCAACAAGCACACTTGGGTACAATTTGCACTCTTGCAGGTACCTCAAAACAACCTCCAAAGTGGCCCAGGGCATATAGATTTGGGCGCGACGCATATAGAGAAAAAGGCCAAAATCACTTCCGCTTCATGACATTTCGATTCGCGACTTTCTCCAAGTGGACCCGCTCATCTACGCTACACTTTTTCGGCACCTAAGGTAAAATTTAAAGTATTTCCACTAAAGGTTGGCTTCTATCCAAGTGGCAAAGGAAGGCGAGCAGTCACCCAAGCCATTTGTCATTTTTGTAATGTTGCACCTGTAACTAATGGTTGGCTTTCCACTTCCACTTTGTAATGATTCGAAAAAATACCCAACTCTTGGTCATTCTATTTCCTCATGGCATAGTCTATTTATTGTATGCAAACCATTTGCAAAGGGTTGGTTGGCTTGTAATTCTTGGGAGACTGTGGGAGAGAAACTCAGTTCTTCATTGTATATTTTGACAGAGGATTAATGAAAGGCAACGACTCTATTTCATGAGATTCATGTGGTTGTGAGTGTAGCAAATGTGTTCTCTTTATGTTTCATATGTATTTCGTTATGTTTCACAATTCATTCATATTCATTTCCGGTGAAATTTTCTAAGATAAGGTAGAATTCATGTTTAATGCTCTGCCTGTGGGAAATTTTCACGTTCCGTGTTCTTTTTCTGTTGAAAAGGATTCATGTGTTTATGCCCTCTTCACCCTCCTAAAAAATCTTTCCATTTCACATTATTCCAAATTAAATTGCTAGACTTTCCGCCTATCTTGCCTCACAAAGTAATGTGTGCCTCTGTATTAAATTCTCTACTCATTGCTATTCGTTGGTCCCATACCATCCCAGAAACTCATCCATTTATAAAAATTGCTTCCTGTATCCATATTTATTTACTAGCCTAAATTCAATACCCACTGCAAGTCATCTCAGACCATATCGTTTGTTTATTCACTAAGCGTGACCCAGAGAGAGCCCTCTCCTGTTCTAGTAGGGCTAGCTACCAGACTGAGCGTGGTTTTTGGTTACCCTGAATTTTGCCTTCCTTCAGCCTAAGGTGGATTTAGGTGCTAACAAGGGCTATGAAGCAATTTTTCAACATGAACCAATAACCAATTTGCAAACTTGTAATAGCTTGGTTAACAATTTCAATTCTGACTGAGAATAAAATTCTAACAGTTTTATATGTTTTGCAGGTAACTGTCTCCCCACCCCACTAGGGCCTCAAATAAAATATCCACATAACCCATAATAGATGTAATGAAACTACATCTAAGGTTGAATAAACTGTCCACATAGCCCATAATAGATGTAATGAAACTACATCTAAGCTCTTATGGAAAGGATTTGATCACAATATTTATAAATTGTCAGAAATAGAGCATCTGATCAAGGACTTGGAAAAATGAGTTTCAAGCGACTTTTCTACATTGAAGTTGATGGGAGAAAGCATAAGGGGGTAAGTGATGGGAGAAAGCATAAGCAATGGCTCTCCCTTGTTTGATTCAAATTTGTCAGAAATAGAGCATCCGATCAAGGACTTGGAAAAATGAATTTCAAGCGACTTTTCTACATTGAACTTGATGGGAGAAACCATAAGGGGGTAAGTGATGGGAGAAAGCATAAGCAATGGCTCTCTCACGTTTGATTGAACCCTGTCTTCTTGTCAATGTGCATCATTGTTGAATGGAGTGTTGCAACACAACAAGCATCTTGTCAATACGCATCATTTTTTAATGGAGTGTTGCAACACAATAGGTGCCAAAGTTACAGTGTTCACAATGTAAGCATGTTCAATAGTTTTAGACTTACGTAAGATAATCAACACTATACAGGTCAAACTAAGTATATAGTTGTAATTGAGTTGAGTAAACCTAAGCTTGATTATATATGTGAATACTGTATTGGTAAGACTATAAACATAAAGTTAAATATGGAAGGCTCGTAACTAACATCAAGTTAAATACAGAAAAATTAAAGCTTGCGGGTGGGCATGTAACTAACATAAAGTTAAATATAGAAAAATTAAAGATTGTTGGTGGGCGCGTGCTTCTTGCATGTAGCCCATGTAATGCAGCCCATATATCACCTCTCCACACTAAATGTCTGGTCTTTTGAAAGATTTAATTGAAACAACCATCTTCCATAGTACACCAGAAAAACGATTCAAGTAAGCCTCACTATTTGAAAAGGTCTCGAGGGAAAACACCATGTGCAAAGATCTTAGAAGAATATAGCAAACTTAGAAGAGAGCCTATTGAAAGGTTGTAAGGTAAAATATCCTCAAACAGCTGGTCCTGTGATCCTTCAAAATGTTCTTCCAAAGCTCTACCTCGTTGCTCATCATCATTGATCTGAGGACCATGAATTTCTTCTTTCAATTCCAAGGCCCAACCTAGAACCAGACATAAAAACACTTTGTTCACCAGCGGAATGGAGTCTATCCATGATCTCCTGCAACTAATCCTCTTATGGAAATGATCCAGAAAGGTGAGGCTTCCTACACACCAGTAGCGAATAAACTTCTATCAAGCACAACATCAGTAACAAAGTCTTACAACAACACATGGAGCAAAGCACACCCGTAATCTATATCGAATGTGAGTAGATCGAACTTCCAGAGCTGTGGTAGTTTAAATTCTTTTAACCATAATAGTAAAACTCTTGTATTATAAGAATAAGAAACAAAAGAATGATTACAGTAGCTTTATAGTAGAGAGTGCTAATATAAATATATAATACAAAATTGTTGGTAAATTAGGAACTAAAAGTACAAGAAACAAAATATTGATTACAGTATCTTTACAGTAAAGAGTATTGATATAAATATATATTACATAATTGTTGGTAAATTAGGAACTATAAGTACAAGAAACGAAGACTCATTACAATACATTTATAGTAAAGAGTACTGATATAAATGCATGTTACAGAATTGTTGATAAAAGAGGAACTATAACTATAAGAAATAAAAGAGTGACCTACAGTAGATTCGAGAAGAAAATAATCCCACATAAAAATGACGTTAGCTTCAGGTCTATAAACAATAGAATTTCCACTTTCTTTTATGACTAAGAATTAATTTTGAACACATTTTAGAAGGAAAAGAGAAACATTGTACATCAAGTACACACATCCATAATAAATATATCAAAAGAGAAACATTGTACATCAAGCAGACGCATCTGTAATAAATATATCTGTGGAATAATAAATTGTAAGTCATGATTGTTTGAGTTTACCTGTTGTAGAAAAACAGTTGTAACCTAGGACTAATAATATGTGTAAGAAGCCCTATTAATGGTTGTAGATTAGGACAACCTTTTTAGCATTCTTGGTAAGAGAAATGAATCAAGGTAAAGAAATTAATACATGGGTATGAGCTGTTAGAAGGGAGAAGTTGAGGAAACTCCTCACTCTCGGTAGCTAATCCAACCATCACACTTGGGAGAGTAGGACTAAATACAAGCATTTCAAGCAATTTGTTAACCAGAGAGCAAGATAACAAATGTGATTTATTCAGTTTAAGAATGCTATAAAGGGTCTTTTTTCCATTACTAATGGTAGGATATAGATAATTGTGCACATGTGGTAACAGGAATACCGAAAGAAGTAAAAATCTAGAATAATAAGTTCAGTAAAGCCTTCGGAAAATTATTAGCAAAGCAACACAAAACCAGAGACAGAGCGTGAGAGAAAGGAAGATATATCAGTGCTATTATCATTTTATTGACAATCACATATAGAAAAAAGGAAATCATGTATACAATGCTCATAGAATAAAATGAAACCAAAATTGTAAGAATAATTGTTCTACGAGAGTGTAATAAATTACAGAGTAAATATTAGAGTATAAAATTACAATGCCAAGTTACTATGGAAGGTGGTCCACAATACACCATTTAAAAGAAAAAGAAAACAAAACATAAATTAGGGAAATTTCGGCTATATAAGAGACAAAGTGCACCTGGCCATAAGGGCTATCCACAAGAGGGTTGAATACATCTACATGCAGCTAACAAAACAAAATATAATTCATAGATATCTACAGCATCTAGATTCCATCAGAGCGAAGATTCCACGGACCTTGAGAATGGCATAGCATTCGAATCAGTTAAGGAAAAACTTGAATCTTGTGAACAACAAGCTGAAAACATAGTTAATGGACATCTAAGTACTTGTGAGCAGTACACAAAAGGAAAACGTGGTAAGAATAGATGCCCAAAAACCAAAAAGGATAACACGTATTCAGGGAACTATACTTGAAGTAATTAAGTAAATAAATTTGTAATACATTACCTGCTGGAAAATATGGGAATAGGAGGTAACACTTGGAGTCATATCCTTGCATGGCATAACTAGAAAAGGGAAGGTTATAGTAAAAACCCTGCTCGAGGAAACTATTTCCTTAAAAAAAACTACAGAGATGAGAGATGTGAATTATAACTTGAACGCATCGTGCAAAATCTTATGATCCATCTCGGGGAAACCTACAAAGAGATCCCACCAGTGTGGGCCGCGAGCTTTCACCCATCACAATTCATAGAAATCGTGTAAATTTCACCCCTTAAAACCAGAAACCAAAGGAGTGTATCAGGAATGAGAACGTCCAATATAAAAATATTAAGGGTTCAACACAATGCAGGTAGAATAAAACCAAAGAAAGGAAATTACCTATAATAACTCATCACTGTTAACATTATGCCACCATGGAACATGCGAAATGAACTATGAAAACATATATACATACATCCAGTGAACAAGGAGCTAAATAAATGTAAGCAAGGGGTTATGGTTGCACTTATATGGCAGCCAGGGCATGTGAAAGAAGGGTATCAACTTGATCTTCATCAGAAACTTGGTAAATGAGCTCTGCAAGTCTTCAACCAGCACGCGGCCACAAAAATAGAGGAAAATTTAAAAGAGTTTGGGTAAAACATTGATACAAAACAAGCTCTAATTCTTTTAACTAGATCGGGATTCTTGTATCAATAGAAGCACTCTGTAACTGATACAGAATGTAGCTTAAGCGATTATCAGTGCAAAACAGAATAAGGTAGTGTTTCTTTGCCCACTTTGAAACTCATACAGAATGTAGCTTAAGGGATTATGACTGCAAAACAGAATAAGTTAGTGTTCCTCGATTTGCAACTTGGAGGAGCTTCAACTAGTCTATGTCGGTCAAGTCAATTGGTTGAAGAAGTGCTCTATGCTCTCTCTCTGTAACTATTCAAGTAAAATAGGTAGCATGGAAAGAACTGAAAGCATCTCGAACATGAAAGGATTCTCCTAATTTTGACTCTGTATATAGTCCTGTAAAATTCCCACTTACCTATTGATAGAATGATGGGAAGAAGGGGGTGACAAAGACTGCTACAACGTTATAAGCACAAGTGATGGCATTCAGCGAGAAAGAAAAGACAGAGAAACCAGTTACTACCAAATAGAATTCGACATCACACCAGGATTGTATTTGCTTTTTTTTGAAATGCAACTAACTTCTGGACGCAATAACCTTCCATGCTCCTGTCTCCATTACCAGTAAGTCTCTTAGCCTGCCCAACCTTCCCTGCTCCTGTCTTTATTACTAGTAGGTTTGGTCTCTTAGCCTGCCCATCTCAAAACAAAAACAAAAATAAGCTTACACGCAGAGGCAGAGGACTGTCAAAAATACATGTGGAGGCAGAGGAATGTCAAGAAGTAACATGTGGCATCGATGGCATCAGGCGCCCGGGCTAAAGAAAACATTGGATAAACAAAATTTTGGATATAAATAAGTTGCAACAATCTTCGACCTTGGATAAATATAACTTGTTATACTACTATACTGGGATATGTGAAGCTGGCCATAAGAGGTCGATTTTTTTCCAGATAAAAACTTTGGTTAAAAATTGGAAGGATAACGATTGCAACTATAAAACTTTGGCTAAACCGTGAGAAAGCTCAAAAAAAAAAATCAACGAATGAATTAATGACCATCAACGATCTACCACTCGCTATAGTCGTGCTGGAGGGAGGGACTAATAAGTCCCTTGATTAGATTATTATTTTCCATTATATTAATGAATTCATGTGTTTGAATTATATAATCAGTACCATCTAAGTATCTTATAAATTCGTTTTTCAAAAAATATAATCTATTCCAAAAATAAAAAATTATATCATATAATTCCAACACAAATTCAAAAACTTAAAACAATACATTATTATTATAACTTCTCCTAAACTTTTAACTTATAAAATAAAACTACCGTTAAAAAAATTATTATTTAATAATTTAGAATTAAAATCATTTTTATCACTTTATGTAAAGTACCTCATATATTTAGTAATTTAATTAAAACTATGTTATAAGTTTGAGTTTAATTAGGAAGTTTGTTAATCAAACTTAACTTTAAAGTTTTAACTTTAAAGTTTTGGTTATTCTGAAACAACACAATAGCAATTATGATCAACCAAAAAGGCAAAAGGAATATGTAAGCGCCCCATATCAAATTGCATGACTGTTGATGTCCCCACTGAAAACACGCTACTAAATATATGGGGCAGTCGGCGTTCCGGGCCCCGAATGGACCTCAAAAATCAACACATGTTGACGCTTCTAGACATACGCGTTCTTCCTACATGCAATACAGACTTGTGGGCCTCATCGTTATCGGAGTTGGTATGAGCTATTTCGTTGGTATTCCACTGGAAAATGGATAGAAAGTGCTGTTCATGTGCCAAATGGGCGTCGGCGGCTTTGACGTAATCTGTGGTGGGAAGGAAATAAGGTAATTGACCAGTCCTGGTGCTTTTCGTTCCCGCTAACATCACGTCACACATGTAACATGTTTGATCGAAGGTTGCTGAGTCATACATCCATTATTTATCTGAACCAAATGTTTAACGAATAGTCCATGTAAACAGACCTTTTTCAAATATATGTGATTTGTGAGTGTCTAATTAAGGGGGCAAATGAGTTTCCTCGTCATTCTCAATGATTTTTTCAACCTTTCCTACTGCTTCTGCCGTGGTATCCTCTTTCGTTTCTCTATTCTGTACCAAACTTACAGATAATGCTGAAAAATACACAAAATGAGTTTAAAAAGAGAATTATTCTCTCGAGTACTATGTTACAATCCAGGTGCTTTGATGCTTATGATCATAGAACATGGAGTTGCTTATCAAATGCAGGGTAGTTCAAAAGTAATCCGTGAAACCATTCACAATGATAGTAAAATAAATTACCAAGACTAATACTATAAATTACTCATTTATTTTTATATTTATTTAAAAAATATAAAACTCTTTAGGCTTATTATTAATGGCATTATTGGTGGAACTTTCATAAAAAAAGATATTATGGACATTTCAAAGTAATGTGTCATTTCCTCATATCTCTTAACATTAACTTAGTAGGATCTTCTCATTTGATTGTGACCATTATCATTTTATAGTTTATAGTAAGTTCTATTTCATTAATTACAAATATTAGGAATTGTCAACAAAGGTCATACATCTTAATTTTGTTTTTTCGTAGAATTGCATTTTCAGAGCCTCTAGCACTTTTATCAAAGATTAATATACAATCCAACTAAAATATGGCAAATTAATTTATAAATGATTTAAATCACTCATTAAACACATAAATCTAGTTGATGCACAACATAAATGAAGGCATTTTCAACCACTCATATAGCATATGCCTCATATTAAAAGGCAATTTTCCAAGTGTCTTATGTGTTGACTTGCACTTTTTGGTATCCTTGTTTCAAATATAGTTTGATGAAGTATTTGACATGCTATAAATAATTTGATAAGACATCAACAATAACCTAGTAACAATCATTGAAATCAATCCGGCTTGTCGTACATGTGTTAAGGCCCTTTGATAATAGAGGGAAACTAAAGACAAGGGAAATTATTCTTGAGGGTTATCTTCATGATAGCTTGTGCTTAATGCACATTCTCCATATCCCATAATGTGTGTCATAATGACAATACATGAGTAACAAGGTGAGATTTTTAGTCAAATTACTCCCTACCCAAGTATATTTTCACTTCAACTTCTTCCAATATTTGATTGTTTGTAGAATATTAGTTTTTGGAATGGAGAGTTATGAAGCAATTATATCTCATTCTCCATGACCCTCCTATGTAGTAATCTTTAGGTGCTTAAAACACTTCTTTCTGTGCCTACAAAATATTTTTTTTCATCTTTATTGCATAATTTAAATATGTCTTTCCTCCTACTCATTCATTTCATTATTGATTTTATCTCAAGAAGAGATCATACCTATTAGTTGAGCTATTTAAATTATTAGCTTAGGTATAACTAACCAAGGATATATTGTAGTTACCTTTATGAATATTGATGTTCAATATTTTTCAATCCATTCTCAAGTGGTATTTATTTTGTCTCCTTCTAAAGCTTTAATTTCTAATGTACATGTGTAGTGTCTTCCAAAAATTACACCAAATACATTAAATGGCACGACATATATCTCCACTTCATGAATCTAGTTTTCATGTAATGTAATTCAAATATTGCACATCAAAATTGTAAGATATAGATATATATTTAAACCTACCCTCATTTTTGTAGGAAAATATTAACATAGCATGGTTAGCAATTTAATGAGAGATGGAACCTAAAATCAAGAAATCTAACCTAAAAAATCATATCGTTTGGGTCCAATATACCAAAGTCAACCCGTGAATCAAAATGTGTTGCTATCAGTAGCATCCTTGACTTTTAAGGGGGGTTAAAATTGTGACTTGTTTCAGCGTGCAACCTTGATGACCAATACCATTATGGAAATTTGTCTCTCAATCATGAAGTGGTGCTTCTAGTAGAACCACTTATTTTGAGTTATATTATAATTTAGGTGAAATTTTGACCTTGACTACTTTTGCCATGATAAAAAAAAATATTAAAATGGTCTTCTATTGAATATTTTCTCACATGGATTTTCTTTGAAGATAAAATTTCATTAATTCGGAATGATATAATAGCTATAATAGTTTCACGTTTTCTTGCCTACAAGTACCCTGCCACCCAGGAAACCAAACCATTGGATAATAATAGGTTATCACACCAAAAATATATTCTAAGATGTAACTGGCATACCAAAACCTAAAAGAGTTCAAAGTGTTTAAAGAAGCACCATGAAAGGTTCATACATGGAGCAACATAATGCATGCAAATAGAACTAAAATGACCAATCAACCATAACCTAACTGGACCAGCCAACTAGAGAAATGATATATATATATATATATATATATATATATATATTATATATATATATATATATATATATATATATATATATATATAATGAAACTAAGGTGATGTGGAGACATTCACCTTAATGGGGTTGGTTTCTCTCTTAATACAACCACATTGTTCTGGAGTAGGAGTGAGTTGACCTTCAATTTGCTTGAGATAAGACCCATATATAGGTGGTGGAGCACCACCTTATCTAGCATCAACAAGATCCCTCTCTATCCTCATTTCTCTCCATAATAATCCTTCCAAGAAAAAAAAATTCATCCTCCAATACAGATCACTAGTGAGTAGGTACTAATTTTACTTGCCTCTTGTGTGCCCAGGAATAGGTACCCACTTTGGAATGTCCATTACAACCTCTAAGTCTAAAAGATAACCTTTTTTCGTAGCTACAACCTAGATTTCTTCTTGAAACATTATTAGGACTTGTTCTTGGAATAAATGAAATAATGTCTCGGCCCTGGCATGAATATTATCAACTCACATATGACCTCAACGATCACTTTCTTGATGACATCGCATGTGCTTCCTAACCATCATTCCAGCCCCATATGAACAAGCCAATGAACCAAAATTTTCTATGTACCAGAATCCTAAAAATAGGACCAGAATCAAATCATGCATATTTGAGATAGAAAGTTAGAGAAAATTCACTCATAAATAGTGAATATAAAGGATGCAACCAGAGAAACAACAATGACCAGGGAAACCATTAAAGACACATCATATAGGGCCTTAAAGTTTTCAAATTTTGAGTGGGCTTGAGCACAATCAATAACCCAAGTTGAACCAACAATGAAAATGATGGAAAATTCATTGAATCCATTATTTTCCATTGTGTGAGCTACATCACTTCCTTAAAGTTTTGTTTCATTTCCTATACTTACGAACTTTGGCATTGAAACCTCATATGCTCCCAAGTTGTTAGATTATGGAAAGGAAATGAAAATGTCACCCACATTTATTATGTAGGGATAGCCTCCCACCTCACTCAATCTGACTAAGTTGGGAAATTATTTATTACTTAATTTTTAAAATAATTAATTATTTAGGAAAATAGACTTGGTAAGCAAAATTTTTCATGGAAAAAAAAAAATGAATCATAAATTGAAAAAAAAAAAGAGAATTAATAAAATGTAAAACCTTAAAAACTAAAAACTAAAAGAAGAAAAATAAAAACTTGGAAAAAAAGTAAACATAAATATTAAAATCAAATGTAAAATAAAAATATTTGGAAAACAAGTTTTAAAAGAATAATTGAAAAAAAATGTGAAAGAAAATATTAAAGAAAACCACTTAAAATTCAAATTTGAAATAGAAAAAACTAAAACTAAAATTCAAATTTGAATTGGGAAAATTTTGGTCACAGAGGTTGAGCTACTCTTCAATGTCTATGATGTAATTAGGATTTTTGAAGTAATATAAGCCTTTTAATTTACAAAAAAAAAAAAAAAACTAAAACTAAAATAAAACCTTAAAAAAAATATTAAAAAATGTGATTTTTTTCCAAGAAAGGAAATAAATATCTCTTTCTGTCTAAAGGAAAGAGTGAAATTGTTGGTACATGGTCACCCCACAATTATATTCACTTAAGAGTTATTTTATTAAGGTTCGAAGACATTACAAAAATAATGTCACAATCCCTAGGGTTCCATGCAATTCATCTTTTAATTCATCAATGAGAGGAATAGGGAACTTATCTTTGATTTTCATTTCGTTGAGTTATCTTCAATCTAGATACATATGCCATGGACCATCCTTTTTATAACATCACCACCAGTGAAGAGAAATAATTTAGTTAGGTTTAATGATGCCTTCCTCTAACATTTCTTGATCCATACACTCAATCTCACTCTTTTTTGCTTGTGTATACTAGTAAGGCCCAATGTTTAGTGGTTAACTTCTAGGTTGCAAATGAATAGCATGGTCATGATCTCACGTAGTTGGAATACCCTTACAGATGTCTCTAAATACTTGAGAAAGATTGTTGACAACCTTTTGGTGATCCACTCGAGTAGAGGATATAGATGTTTGAACATCTATTGAACACAATTGTGAAATTACACCTAAGTGTCCCTTTCTTAGCAACTTTTTCATGCTATTATAGATTATTTCATTACAAGGATTTCGTTGTATACATCTAAGCTGAATTTCATTTGCTTTTGATAAAAATATTATAAAAATATCTTGAAAATTAATGGCCACTATTCCAAATTATTGTAGCCATTATATTCCTAATGCAACATCTACACCACCCATTTTGATTTCAATCATGGTACTAACCAAAAATTAATCCCCTGTATTCAATGTAATATTATGACACTCCCCCAAAACTTTTATGGTACCTCTATCTACAATTATTACTTGGAAATTTGGTGTTAGATATATAAAGGAATTAAGAAGTTTTTGAAATTTTATAATTGATGAAGTTATGGCTACTACCTAAATAAATCATTACTATTATCATTGTCTTTTTATATATCCTTTTATCCTGGTTGTTTGTGGAGTATTGATGCTATCTAATGAATGACAATATATCATTGGATTAGTCTCTTCTACCTCTAGGTCTTATGAATCTTCCACTTTTTCATCTTCTTCATCTTCAAAGTATATGAAGAATACTTTTTTTTCTCCCTATATTTATGGACATTACTATACTTAATGTCATATTTAAAATAGAGTCATGTTGCTTTGATTTCATCCATTTGTTAAGAAGTCAACCTTGTTAGTTCAGGAGAGGAAGCATGATTTCACTATAGTTATTCGAGACCAATTTTCTAGTGGACACCTTTTTACTTTTAGCTTTCCATCCCACACTAAAGGATTGCTATGGAGATTTAGGTTCAAGGGATGCACCTCATGTTGAATGATTTATTTAAAGTTTCCATAAATAGGTATAACAAATCATCCTTTGAAATATTCTTCACTTTGAGACTGATATTTTGGAATTTTTGAATGTGATCTATAACTAGAACGTTTTGTTGAAGATTTACCAAATGACTGAAGAATGTATTTCTCTTAATAACCTCGTAATGTGTTAATAATTCCTTTGTAAAAATGGACAAAGATATAACATAATCCTTTCTCCTTTCTCAAATCCATTTATCCCATACATGTTAGTCTTTTTCTAAAAATTTGGATGCAATATTTACCTTTTGTAAGGATGCCAATTGGTCCATATCAAAGTATTACTCCATCTAAGATATCCATGTTAGAGGATCATTACCATTGAAATTCCTCATATATATCTTTGGAATATATTAATTCCTTGGTGTTGGCAAGAGGCCTTGATGATGTGGATATTGGATTGAAAATTCATGGTTTTGGTTCTCTCATTCAAAAAAAATTCTCTCAAATTATGATATCATATTCCCCATATGTGATTGATTCTCAAAACCATGCTTCTCCCTATGTTCATGATTTCCTTGTATCTCAACATATCTTTTAGGGTGAGTTTTCAATATAATGCTTTGTTTTTCCTTTATTTCTTGCATGATGAGATTTTTTATTTCTTCCTTATTTTTAGCCGTCTTATTTTCTAATTATTCCTTATTTTCATTCATTTTTTTCTATTCCTTCCTTATTTTCATTCACGTCATTTTCCATCTCTCTTATAAAATCCACCTTTTCTAGCATAGTACCATCCATTTCATTAACTTTCTTCTCTTATTCAGATAGCTTAAATTCTAATTCTTCAGTTTCTACACCAATAAAGGATGATCCTTTAGTATATTTCATTGGTATAGGAGCTTTCTTTAGATCTATGTTAGAAATTAATAATAATACTTCTCATCATCACAACTTCTAGTCACTAAAAAAAATGGGCTCTTCTAAGAATAGTTAGGTCACTTGTAATTTAAGTACCTTAATTTGGAGAATATATGAATGGTTGAAGTTTTTCTGATATATAATTTTGGGATTCCAACCCTTATAGACCTGTAATTTTGATTTGTAATGTACTCTAATAAGCCTTTTCGGTAATTCCACTAGTTTGAATTGAAATTGTTGTGTGAAGTAAAGGTTATGGTAAATTTCCAAAAACTTGTTTATTTTTGGCCCCTTCTTGTGAGTAAACTTGTATAGCATGCCATGTGTCCAATTCTTCAAATATAATTTTGAAAATTTTATTTGAGGTACCTCAGATATGTATCCTAAAATTCCTAGAGATTTCACACATTGAAATGTCCCAACAAAGAACACATAGCATAAATACTAAGCTGACTAGTTTAAAATTTAATTCAAGACTCTTTAGAAACCCTAACTTCCATAGGGTATAACTCAAAAATTTTAGCAAACCAACTTCTATAAATTATACCGAAATTTCCTTGAGATGTCTCCTGAATAGGGTTCAAGTTTCACTATAAAAAACCTTTACGGATTAATTAGGGGTTTTAAGGTTATCATGGGGCTTATATAGGGCTTAAAATTCCCTTCACTTCAAAAACGTGTTGTACTCAACACTTGACAATATCTGGTTTTCTTTGCATGAACAATTGATTTGTAGATTTTCGAGGATATTCCATTGGATAGCTAGTCATAACAGATCTAATAAAACTATACTTAAAAATCCAAATCTACATTATTACAATTTTATTTCTCTTTAGACTTATATATATATATATATATATGTATATTAATGTTAATAGTGTATGCATGCCAATTCAAATTATGCAGAAAATAAATAACAGTGAAGTAAAAGCGCGCACACACATTTGACACAAGATATGACATAGGAAAATCTTTCAAGACAAAAACCCAACTAGAAGGTGAGGTTTCTCTGCTCTCTTTTCTAAATAGAAAATGTCTATGAGTACAAAGAAGTATGGTCTATCGCTAGTGAGTTACTACAGTGTCCAAATCCTCTGTATGTTCTCTATCGCGTATACCTCTCAGTTATGTTTCTTCAGCTATGGAATAAATTCTTTAGAAAGAATGTAACCCCTTTTCCTCCTAGTGGCTCGGTTATAACACATCCTAATAGGCTACTATTCATTAGGTTTGACTATCTCAACTCTTAATCAGAGTTAAAATATAGAAATCGTAGAGTATTCTTCATCATAATCATGTGGCTAGCCCATTTTCATGAATAACGGGGGTTGACATGGCATCCTCTTGAATTATGGTGGTGAAAACAAGAATGTCAACTTTTCAGTGGAATAACTTTTGCATACGAATTCCAATTTGTGTGATTCATGAGTTGTTGGAAAGGTCTGTGGATGTGCATAAAATAGGATAAAGAAGTGTAACACTAAAACGTCAAAGTTTTACCCCCAAAAAAACATTGGTTGATGGCTAAAAGAGATCCCATAAGGTTTCAAACCCCATTTTGCTAAATTGCACCCCGCTAGGTAAAATTGGCATGCGAGTTATTTCCTCCACTTTTTCCACTTTGAAAGCATCAAGGTGGATTACAAACAATATAATGATCCAATTTGGATCAACAACTCATATTTGCATGTTTCTTCTTCCACTAGTAGGTTCTTTCATATGATGAGGTACTTAGTAATTCCTTGATTTCTTAGTTAGTTAGTCCTTGTTTCCAAAATTGATTCAGGTTCTAGTTTTATTTTCCCTTCTTCATTAATATCTACTAGAATAGTTTGGACTAGGATCTTGTCATCGATTACCTTACTTAATATAGAAGCATGGAATACTAGATGTACATGTTATGATTTAGGAAACTGCAATTTGTAAGCCATACTTCCAATCCTCTACAGCACCTTATATGGAAATAGTACCTTAGTGATAATTTATTTTCCTTCTTTTGTTGCTTGTGGGACATATCTTTAAATGGTTTTAGTCTCACAAATATGCAACCCCTCATTTCAAATTTCATTTCATTGCAATGTTTATATTTTTGTTGTTTCGTCCTATTTCATGCGACAACTAAGTTGTCCTTAAATAATATGAGAACCCCTTTTTGGTGTCATATGTGGTCATGTGTTTCTTCAGCCTTTATGGCCTCTTTCAAGGGTGGTGTGATGGATGGCAATCATTTGACCCGTTGTGTGTATTTATCATATGCAAAGATACTTAATATCCTTATAAAAATTTATTCACAACCTCAATTTTTCCATTATATTAAGGATGGTAAGATGAGCTGTGAGTCAATTGAGTAGCCAAACTAAAAAATAATTTAGTCCAAAAGGTTCCAGTGAAAATTGGATCTTTTCACTTACAATAATCTTTGGTATTCCATGTAGCTTTTGGATTGTTTCTGTGAATGTTTGTTTCAATGTACTTTCTTTCAAAGAATGAGAAGGAGATAAAAAATGTGCATACTTTGTCATTTGATCTACCACTACCACAATGACACTATCATTTAGTTTTTGATAAAAACATATACTAAAATCTATTGAAACATCTTCCTAAGGTTGGGTTGGTATGGCTCACAGTTGAATGAACCCTGTGGTCTTAATTGTCTCTCCATTTTTTGGTTGGTATACCACACATTCTACAACAAAAAATTGCATATATATTAATATTTTCCCTAAGAAATATTTCTTGATCCTATTGTATGTCTTCAAAAACCCTAAATATCCTCCTACAAGCGAATCTAGTAACTCCAAAAGGACCTTCTGTTTGAGTTGATAATTTTTACATAAGTATAAGAGATCGTGATACCATAAAAAAATCATTTTTGCACAACAAATTTTCTACAACATTTAGGTCCTCCTATAGTTGTTGAATTAACTTGCATCTGTTCTCATCTTGCTTACATTCCATGCTTACTTCTTCCGCCCAGTTAGATCGTTGAATAGAAATAACACATAGTAAACCATTTGTGTCTTCCTCTTTTCTTAAGAGTGGATCGGTGACAATATTTTATTTTTCATTTCTATAGATAACTTCAAAGTCATAGCCCAAAATTTTTGTGACCCTTTTTTTGTTTATCTTCTAAAATAATTCTTTGCTCCAAGAAGTATGTTATGTAACTAGATAAAGAAAACAAAAGAAACGATATATCATCGACTTGAGAATAAACCTCTTTGAGGTGCAATATCCTTTTACATCACATAAATTAACAAATCTTGGATGGTTCAAATGAAAATACATCCTTGGTATATATAAGGGTCTAAGGTGTTAAAATATAATTAGGGCCTACATAAAAATAATAATGTAAGGGTGAAAAAATAACAATAGTGGGCTTCTATGGGGCACAACAATAACAATATGGAGACTACACTAGTATTATAGGGACTCACATGCCCCTCTCCTCCAAATAAGTGTTGTCCTCAATGCTTGAGAAGTTATAGATGCTTCTGAATAAAATACTCATTCTTCCATTTGGAGACTTCAACATGTAAGTTCTTTCACTTAATGAGATACTTTGAAATTGATCTATTTTGTAGCTACCAAATTCTTTTTTATGTAAATGATCCAAGCTCCAAAATGATTTTTCATTCCTCGTCAAGTTCTTGAAATATATTTTGAACTAGAAGCCTGTCACTTATAACCTTATTAATAATGAAACATGGAAAAATGGGTGTACTTGCGAAAATGCAGGTAGCTCCAATTTGTATGTCATAGTACCAATCTTTGGCAACACCTTGTAATGGCCATATTACTTCCTGATAATTCGTTATCCTTCTTAGATTGCTTGAGGGACATTTGTTTATATGGTTGTAGTTGTAAAAATACCCAATAACTCACACCAAAACTTCTTTCACTGTGATGTTGATCTCCATGTTGTTTCATTATATCATGTGCCACAGTCAGGTTATCCTTTAAGAGTTGGAGAACTTATTGTTGATGCTCGACATAATCTTCCACTGCTTGAAACTTAGAATTTTCTCTTAAATACGATGTGATGGACAATGGATGATATCCATAAAGTGCCATAAATAGGGTCATTTTTTCTACAGTATGGAAGAAGTGTTATACTAGCATTAAGCAAAGGGTAACCACTTGATCCATTGTGTTTGTTTATTAGATATAAAGTGGCATCAATATCCTTCCAAACATTTGTTCACTATCTCAGTTTTCTGCTTATATCAAGGATGATAAGATGAGCTATGAGCTAATTGAGTACCAAGACAAGAAAATAATTCTATCCAAAACATTCCAGTGAAAATGGGATCTCTATCAATTACAATAATATTTGCATTTCCATATATATTTTGAACTATTTCCACAAATGTAGTAGTGATTGTATTGGATTTGAAAGGATGAGATAGTGCACAAACATGTGCATATGCGGTAAGTCTATCAAGTGCCACCATGATGACTCTATTTCCTTCAGACTTGGGTAAAATTGTGATAAATTCCATTGGTAGCTATTCCCAACACTTACTTGGAATGACTCTAATGGTTGTAAAACACCTCGGTTTTAAACGTCTCAACTTTATGTTATTGAAAAACCAAACATTCCACCACAAGATTCTGAATATCAGGTTTAATTCCATCCGTAAAAAAACATTCTCGACCTTGTTGTAAGTATTTAAGAATCCTAAGTTCCCTCCTATAAGAGAGGTGTGCAATTCCAAAACAACATTTTGTTTATGTTGGGAGTTCTTACAACAATATAAGTGATCTTTGTACCAGAGTGAATCATTTTTCCAAATAAATGAATAATATGCACTAGGTTCTTGTTGCAACTTTTGAATGAGTGCCCATACATCTTCATCATTCTTCCATTCATCCCTTGCTTTAGTTATCCAATCAGGTTGGATAATAGAAATGGCATAGATCAATACTTCCACATCCTCATCCCTTCTTGAGAGTACTTTTGGAACAAAATTTTGCTTCCCTTTTTTGTAGATGATTTCAAAGTCATAACACAACATATTTGTGAGCCATTTTTTCTTCTCTTCTAAAGATAGTATTTTTCCAATAAGTATTTACAACTATCATGATCTATTTTTTCTTTGAAATCTATTCCCACTAGGTAAGGGTGTCATTTCTTTAGTACATGTAGTATTTCAACATTTAGTTCTCATAAATATGTTTCTATAAATAATTTCCCTTGATTGGACGAATTTCAGAAGAAATGGGTCTCCCTTATTTGATTTAAACAACACCAATTCCATTTCCTGAGGCATCACACTCCACAATATAGGATTTTGTAAAGTCTAGTTTAGCTAATACAGGAGTTCGAAACATTTCCTCTTTATGATGTTCAAATGCCTTAGTTATTTATTGAGTCCAAAAAAATGCGTCTTTTTTTAGTAATATTGTTATAGGTGTTGTTATCTTCTCATAATTCTTAACAAACTTCTGATAATACCATGTTAACCCTAGAAATCCTTGAAGGTGCCTTAATGTTGTGGGGGTTTTCCATTCCTTGATGGCTTAACTTTTTTTGGGTCTTCCTTAACACCCTCATGGTATATAATATGACCAACATATTCCACTTCTTGTACCCCAAAGAAATATTTGGAGGATTTTGCATACAATTGTTTCTCCTCCAATATTTTGAGCACCCTATCAACATGTTGAATACGATCTTTCCAAGACTTTCTATAGATTAGTATATCATCAAAAGATACTAACACAAATTTTATAAGGAAGGGTTTTAAAATGGAATTCATCAAACCTTGAAATGTTGAAAGGTGCATTAGTAAGGCCAAAAGGGCTGACCAAAAATTCATAATGACCTTCTTGAGCTCTAAATGGTGTTTTTGAAATGTATTTTATCTTCATTCTAATTTGATGATATCCTAAACAAAGATACAACTTCATGAAGTAAATTTCTCCATGTAGTTCACCCAGCAATTCATCAATGACAGGAATGGGAAACTTATCTTTAATAGTGATTTTTTTGAGCTCAATATAATATGGACACATACACTATGATCCAACGTTCTTATGCGCTAATAATGGTGGAGAAGAGAAAGAACTTTGGCTAGGTTGATCATGAGTTCTAAATGATTTTTTTGGAATGTCTTTTGTCTTCATTCTAATTTGATGATATCCTAAACAAAGATACAACTTCATGAAGTAAATTTCTCCATAAAGTTCATCCAACAATTCATCAATGAGGGGAATGGGAAACTTATCTTTAATAGTGACTTCTTTTAGCTCAATATAATATGGAAAAATACACTAAGATCCATCCTTCTTATGCTCCAATACTGGTGGAGAAGAGAAAGAACTTTGGCTAGGTTGAATTGTACTTGCCTTTAACACTTCTGCAACCATACGTTCAATTTTACTCTTTTGGGCCTCAGGATATCTATAAGGTTTAATGTTGGGAGGAACATTTCCTAGATTCAAGTGAATAGCATGATAGTGATCACAAATAGGTGGTAGACCTTTGGGAGTCTCAAATATACTGAAATTATTATCAAGGACCATTTAGAGATTTACGAAAATGGATGACTTAGATGTTTAAACATCTATTAAACATAATTTTGAAAATACCCCTCATTTTTCCTTCTTGAAAATATTTGCCATGCCATTAGAGATGATTTTATTCCTAGGGTTCCCTTTGATACCCCTTAATTCAATTTCCTTTCCTTTCGATAAAAAAATCAAGAAATGTTCTTGAAAATTAAAATTTATTGTCCCCAAAGAGGGTAACCATCATACTCCTAACAAAACATCCACACCATCCATTGGAATGGAAAGAATTCTACTATTCAATATATATTCCCCCATGGTTAGATTAATATTATGACACTTCCTTGATAAATTTATAGTTCCTCCATTTGCAACCATCACTTGACACTTTGTTGTTGGATATAGAAAGCGGTTCAAATCCTTCGCTATCTTACAATGAATAAAATTATGAGTACTACTTGAATTAATCAACACCTTTCTCTTCTTGATATATCGTTCTATCTTGAGAGTTTGAGGAGTGGTAATCCCTACCAATGCATTACAAGATATGGTCAAATTAATTTCTCCTTTTCTAGCCGCTGGGGTTGGTTCCTGGTGTATATCTTCTTCTTTTGATGTTTCTTGTTCATTTTCTTCTTCCTCTTCACAATTTATGTAAAATAATTTCTTCTTAGCACACTTATGAACTTTAGTGTATTTGCTATCACAAGTATAACAAATCTATTTTTCCTATTTTTCTTCTACTTGTTGTGGTGTCAAAATTATGTATTGTGGGAATCTAGAAGCATAAATACTTCCATCTTTAGAGTTGTGATTGTTTCCATAATTTTTGTTTTAACTTTTCTTTCCACCCTGAATGTATTCTCTAATGACTTAGGTTCCCAAAGACGAACCTGATGTTAGATGTTATCCATTAAAGTACCCATGAAGACATCAATCAGAAGCTCCTCTAGAATATCAATTACGTTGATATTCAATCTTTGGAAGTCCTCAATGTTCTCCCCATCTGAAACCTTTTGTTCAAGATTTATCATTTGGATAAAGAAGGTATTACTCTCTGTATCCTCATAATGTGCTTTCAATTCCTCCATAAAAAGTGTCTAAGTGACTAGTGCTTTACAAGAACAAATCCATCGATACCATACAAATTAATTGGGTTTTAAATATAAAAGGTAATTTTTGTGTGTGTTATACATCGTGTAGATCAAAGAACTTCTCCATCTGTAGTATCTACGTTACCAAATCCTTCCCATAAAATTTCCTCAAAGTGATATTTGGAATATGCTTGGTCTAAAACCCAAAATTAGAGTCTCTAAGATCATGATTCACGTTATTTTTGTTCTCATCATGAGTTTCATGGAATACTTTGTCGTCATTAGGAAGAATTTCTTGTAGCAACTTTTTCAAACCTTCCATTTCTTCTTTTAAACCATCCTTCAAACCTTCTATGTCCCTTTTATTTTTTCTTCAAAACCATCCATTCCCCTTTTAGACCATCCATATTAACATTCATCATTGATTCCAATTCATTTTTGGTTACTCTTTGAGAGGGCGAAATTTTTTGCACTTGGTTTGGTAATTTTGATATGTCATGTTGCATTTCTTCTTGTTCATCTTGCATCATAGTAGAGATTTTTGTTGGTTTACTAGGTGTATCCATTTTTTTATTCGAGACATTTCAGAACAAAATAATGGTATCTATGCTTCAATATGCTCTTTGAATCAGTTCAAGATGATATTCAAACAAAAATGTAAATTTCAAAAGAATACACACTTTTTTTTTTCATTTAAGAGCTCGATATTGAAACTATTATATCTCTATAATTTTTTCCTCCCAAGGTTTGAAACTTTTTCTTGAGGTATATTTATGTGTCTTATTTCCAACCCCATAAGGTAGACTGAAATTGGATTATTGAATATAAAGTTATACCAAACCACCCACGATGACCTGATTATAGACAGGTTCAATATAGTAAACTTGTTTGGACTACCATGTGTGACTGATTTAACCTTCGACCCTTCAAATAATCCTCAAGAAAATACCTCTAAGTTCAATTTCAAATACTTTCAATGCAATTCAAATCCGATACTCAAAGAGAAACTTATGATGATTTTCCCTAGGTCACCTATTTGAGACTGAATTTTGAAGCATGCAGAAGCCATAAATTCCTTGGACCACATCTCCGAAAATATAGGGAACAAAATATCTAAATTTTTAACATCAAGTTCACCAATATTTTGACTCAATGTGATAAAATTATCAACTTCTGAAGTCTCACAAAAACAAAGTTATAGTGAAAATACCAAGATGGCCTACTTGAAGCAACAAAGCCCTAGGATCCAAAGCTTTGATACCAAATGTTATGTAACTAGATCACAAAATAGAAGAAAATATAAATCATTGACTTGAGAATAAGCCTCCTCAAGGGGGAAATCTCCTTTTACATCACATAAATGAACATTTGTTGGATGATTCAAATGGCACGACCTCCTTTGTACATATAGGAGTCTAAGGGGTTAAAATATAATTAGGGTCTACATAACAATAATAATGTAATGGCACAACAATAGTAATAGTGGGCTTCTATGGGGCACAACAATAACAATATGGAGCCTACACTAGTGTTATAGGGACCTAACAAAGTACTTCCTATATTTACTTTGAATTGTCTTCCTATTTTGTATGTATTTCATTTCTTAATTGCACGTAATATGGCCCACCTTTATTTTCCATTGATTTTTTTGAGTAAGTTATTTCAAATAAGTACATTGCTTTCAAAGGAAAGGGGCATTGCTAATTTGCTTCTTGCATAAAAAATGCATTAATTCCATGGTCTAAAGCATCACACTTCACAATGAAGGTTTTTGTGAAGTTAGGTGTGGCTAAGATGGTAGTTGTACATGTAGCGTATTTAAGTTATTCAAAAGCCTCCTTAACATAATTATCATATTCTACTTTTATATTTAATTAAAAAGTATTAATGAAAAGGGAAAAATATAATATAAAAGTAAGAAATTGATATGATTAAATTTCATGTAGTTTAAATATCTATTTTCAAAAATAAAAAATATAATTATCCCATATCCACTCATGGAAACTCTGGGAAAACTTCTTGAATGCAATGATAGACAAGTTGTCTCTAATCGTATCAGCGGAGATTGAAGGGACAAAAGAGGAATTGATGTCTAAGAAATATTGCTAGGAAGATTTGTAATGTTCTTCAATGTTGGTTACCCCCACAAAATGAATAGCCCAACAAATCGTTGTCTTTATATAAGATAATGTAAATGGTTAGTGAAATAGTAGCCTTTGTAGAGTCATGAGATAGTAGTAGATTTCAAGTTGGTAGACTACGGGCGCAAATGTTAGATCCAGTTTTGCAGGTGTTAGATAATGTTGTCTTAAATTGATATGGTTTTGTCTTAATGGTTAACTATCTTAAATTGGTTTCATTTTAATTGCCATTTTCTTAAGTGGTCATTGTCTTAAAATATTTTCGGCTCAAACTGTTTTTGTCTTAAATATAAAGTTTTGTCTTAAAATATTTTAGTGTTAAATTGTTTTTGTCTTAAATATAATGTTTTGCCTTCAAATTTCTTTTTGTCTCAAACTATTTTTGTCTTACATTTTAGATTTAAGACAATCCAATTGATATTAAATTTTAATGTAAAATAACTAAAATAAATAAAAGTAATTTTTTAAGGCAAAAGATTTCTTTTCCTTAAAAAAGTTGTCTTAAAAGTGTCCTTCCTATAGTAGTGCTAAATGGGCATACATGGTGACTATGATACTTCGTAAAATATATATCATCTTGTACATATAATGAGTACAACTCCGTGGATGAAATTAAAATTCCATACCCCGGACAAGGACAATATACATTTTATATTTTCAAAGTTACTTTCAGTTGCACTAACTCATATCAAATTGTTTTCAACATTGATACAACTATATTTCATAATTGTTTGAATGTTATTGCATGTTTTGTGTTCATTACACTATATTGAGATTAATGTGATTCACAGTGTCAGTCACTAAGAATTAGATCCTCCATATATGTTACTCGGGTAATTATGTGATATTGCTTTGACTTAAAAATTACATGTAATGGTTTTCATAATTGTTAGAAGTTTCCAGCTATTTCCCTATATTATTGGGATAATAGCTAAAATTGTTTCCTTTAGTTTGGTTTTTTTTCTTAATCCAAGTTTTTGGAAAACACATATAAAATGATTTTTTTTTTTTTTTAATTATGTAAAAGGTTTCTTATGTAACTGCTTGAAAAGTTGTGGACGAATTTAGAAAAAAATATGACATGTTGTTATTTATCCATGTAAATCTATAGAGGAAAGAAGAAAACATAAAAATGAATGGAGTGTGGGTTGAATGGTTGGATAATGTATGTTCGTGAGTTGGTTGTGCAAATATCCCTTGAATGATGAGAATATTGATTATTATTTCCGTGTGGATGGTTCCCTCACAAGGAGGGTTTTACCATGTAAAACGTTGTGTCAATCTATGTGTTTAAGTATTCTTTTATCGTATTTCTTTGCTATTATTTTTTGCAATTTCAATTTAACTGTAGGTTATGCTTTCACTGTTGAACTCAATAAGTGGTATTGGATCTTTTGGGAGATGTTTGTGTTAATGGAAAATAAGTAGAGTGCAAAGTTTGAAATTGAAAATCTGAATGGGAGTAATAGCTTTGAGCTATGAAAGGTTAAGATGCGAGATATGCTCGTGTAGCAAGGAGTGGCAAAGGCGTTGCTAGGCAGGGCAAAGAAACTTGTGGACATGGATGATGAAGACTTGGGGGATATGGGTGAAAGAGCCCTCAGTGCTATTTGTCTGTGCTTTGTAGATGATGTGTTGTTTAACATCGTTGGAGAGAAAACAACTACATGCTTATGGAGCAAGTTATAAAGCCTTTATATGATGAATTCCTTGACAAATGAAATCTAATTGAAGCAAAAATTATACATTTTGCCAATGAAGGAAGGTACAAAGATCTCTAATAATTTGAATTCTTTCAATACTCTTTTATGTTATCTTTCTAGCCTAGATATAAATATCAAAGGTGAAGACAAAGACAATAAACTATTGTGTTCTCTCTTTGAGTATTAGGATCATTATTTAACCTCTATCAATTTTAATTCTACTAATACCATTGACTTTGATGCTATTGTCGGAGATTTATTGTCTGAGGTAACTTAACGAAAATCTAGCCTTGAAACCTCAACATCATAAGCAATGGTAGAAATAGGTCGATCAAAAGAAAAAGATTAGATTTCAAGAGACATATCAAGATCGAAGTCAAGAGGCAAGAAGATGAAGTTGAAGTGTTGGTATTGTAACAGATCAGCACATATTAAGAAGGATTGTTGGAAAAGAAAGGAACAAGATGCCAAAAGGACTCTACAAGGGAAGATAATTCAACTGAAACAAGTGCATGTATCGTTGATGAGGTATTGTCCACTTCTACCATTTCTCAACTTCATCATAATTGGTTTCTATATTCTGGTGCTTTGCATCATATGTGTCTTCATAGGAATTGGTTCTCTTCATTCCAATCTATTGATGACGGTGTGATTTTCATGGGTATTGATGTTACATGAAAAACGGTTGGGGTTGTTATTACTAGGACTAAAATGTATGATGGAATTTTTAGAACGTTAACAGAGGTGAGGCATGTTCTTGAGCTTAGAAAGAACTTAATATTTTTGGAGGTGTTAGATTCTACTTGTTATAAATGTGCAGTTCAAGGTGTAATTATGAAGGTGACAAAAGGAACCTTGATAGTCATGAAGGATAAATCGTTTGGGAACCTTTATAGGCTTGAAGGAAGGATATAAATAGAATGTGCAATAATAGCATCTAAAGGTGTAGGTGACTCTACTTTTTTATGGCGTTAGCACTTAGGTCATATAATCGAGAAAGGGTTGAAGGTATTGGTTGATCGTTAGTTACTTCCAAACTTGAAATCTCTGAATTCGAATTTCTGTGAGCATTGTATTTATGGAAAGAAATCTAGACATAAATTTAAAATAGGAAAACATGTTAGTAAAGTTATCCTTGATTACATCCATTCAGATATTTGGGGATCATCTCCTAAAGTCTATTTCGGAGGATCTTCATATTTTGTAACATTTATATATAATTACTCTTCGAAAGTGGGGATCTATTTACTGAAAAAGGAAAGCTAATGTATTTAATGCTTTTGAGCAATATAGAGCTTTGGTTGAAAAGAGAACTAGCAGGTCAATTAAATGTTTGAGAATTGGCAATGGAAGAGAGTTTACTTCAAAGGAATTCAAAAATTATTTCAAGGAAGCTGGTTTCAAAATACATAAAACCAAGATTTATACTCCTCAGCAAAATGGTTTTTTTCAATGCATGAATATGACTCTTCTAGAGAGAACAAGGAGTATGCTGAGTAACTCCAAGTTGTTGTAGGAATTGTGAGCAAAAGCAATTCTTACTGCATTTTATCTAGTAAATCGATCACCAACAACTGTAGTTAACTATAATATTCGAGAAGAGGTATGGATGCGTCAACCATTTGATTATTCAAATCTTAAATTTTTTTTTTGTGATGCCTATGCTCTTATTTAAAATAATTAGCATTCTAAGTTAGATCCAAATTCAAAAATACTAGCCTTTGTTGGATAATGTTTGTTGGAGATGGTGATGGAGTTAAAGGATATATATTGTGGGATCCTACTACCCACAAAATCATCATTAAGAGAGATGTCAAATTTGATGAATCATCACTCATGAAATCAAATGTAGATGGTGAAATGAAACAAGAGAAATTACAACAAATTCAATGAGTTCAATTGGAAACTCAATGAACTTCAAGGGAGGATTATCATGAAGATGTTCATAAAAAAACCTACATAAGCAGATGTGGATACATAGATTTTTGGGGAAAATGAGGAAATACCACAACAAATTTTACGAAGGTCTACACAGATCATATCTTTTCCTAAAAGGTATGATGATTTTGCTACATTTGTTGCTTTAATTGCTAATGATGGAGAACCTAGTTGTTATCAATAAGCAATGGAAGTGTCTAATAGTGATAAATGGAAGGTAGCAATGAAAGAGGAAATGGGTACCTTACAAAGAAATAAAACATGGGATCTGGTGGAGATTCCTAAGGACAAGAAAGTTGTCGGTTGCAAGTGGGTTTAGAAATTGAAGAAAGGAGTTGATGATATTGTTCAGAAGTACAAAGCAAGACTGGTTACAAAAGGATATTCTCAAAAGGAAGGTATAGATTTCCATGGGATTTTTTTCACGAATTGTTAATCTTGTTCAATTAGAGTTGTGTTAGCATTAGTTGCATTACTTGATCTAGAGTTAGAGTAACTTGATGTTAAAACAACATTCATACATGGAGATTTGATGAGGATATATATATGGAACAACCAGAAGGTTTTGTTCAAAATCACAACAAGAGGCTTGTTTGCAAACTCAAGACGTCATTGTATGGACTAAAGTAGTCTCCGAGGCAATGGTACAAGAAGTTCGATTCCTTCACGATGAGCTACAATTTTACTAGAACTGAGTATGATCATTTTTTTAACTTTCAAAAGTTGGAAAATGGCATATTCGTTATTTTGGTGTTATATGTTGATGATATGCTTGTAGTAAGAAAAAACATGGTTGAGATCAATTGGTTAAAGACTCAATTGGCTAGGACTTTCGAAATGAAGGATCTTGGAGTAGAAAAACAAATCTTGGGCATGGAGATACACAAAGGTAGGGAAAATGGTAAGTTATTGTTATTGCAAGAGAAGTATTTGGAGAAAATATTTCCGAGAATTGTTATGAATAATTTGCAACTTGTTCAAATCCCTTTAGCTTCCCATTTCAAGATTTTTTCAAGTTTGTGTCCTAGTAATGATGAAGAAAAGGAGTATATGTCTCTTGTATCATATGCTAATGCAGTAGGATGCTTAATGTATGCGATGGTTAGTACAAGGTTAGATATTTCACATGCAATTGGTGTTGTGAGTAGATACATGGAAAATCCACATAAAGAGCATTGGGTAGCAGTGAAATGGGTGCTTTAGTAACTTATAGGCACAAGTAATTATTGTATTACCTATAATGGTAGTAGTGATTATGTTTGTGGTTGTGTTGATTCATATTTTGCAAGTGACTTGGACAAGAGGAGATCCATTTCTAGATATGTTTGTACTCTTGCAGGTGGAGTTGTAACTAGTGTTGTCAGTAGATACATGGAAAATCCAGGTAAAGAGCATTGAGTAGCAGCGAAATTAGTTCTTCGATATCTTAAAGGCACAAATAATTATTGTATTACCTATCAAGGTAATAGTGATTATCTCTATGTTTATGTTGATTCATATTTTGTAGGTGACTTGGACAAGAGGAGATCCACTTCTGGATATGTTTTTACTCTTGCAGGTGGAGTTATTAGTTGGATGTCAAAGCTTTAGAACATAGTTGCTTTATCCACTACTACGGAAGAATACATTGTTGTCTTACATGCTTGCAAAGAGGAAATTTGGTTAAAAGGTTTTCTGGTGAGTTTGGAAGAATGCAGGACAAGATGAAAGCATCTTGTGATAGTCAAATTCTTATTCATTTGGCCAGGAATTTAGCTTATCATAGTAAAGCAAAACATATACCTGTGAAATACCATTTTGTAAGATAGGTTATTGATGAAAGTGGATCAGTGCTGGCTCAAAAAAGTCCATACAAAACAAAATTGTGCAGACATTTTCACAAAACTAGTCTTGTCACAGAAGCTAAAACGGTGCATAGCTTCTATTGGATTGCAAGGAAATGATGAATATTTTGGACATGATATGGCAAATTATTGTTAAAGGTGAATATTTTAGACATGATATGGCAAATTGTTGTTAAAGGTGAAAATTGTTAGAAGTTGCCAACTATTTCTCTATATTCTTGCGATAATAGCAAAATTTGGTTCCTTTGATTTGGTTTATTTTCTTAATCTCAACTTTTGGAAAACACATATAAAAGAAACTTTTTATTTTATGTAAAAAGATTTATCCATATAAGCTTATGGAAACAATAAAAGAAACTTAAAAACAAATAAATAAAGAATAAATTGAGTGATTAAATAATATATTCATGTGAATGGGTTATTGTAAATCTCCCTGAAGTAATAGATTTACTGATTGTTATTACTCTATAAATATTTCCAAAAAAAATCTGTGTTATATTAACAAATTATTTATATTTTCAGTCAACAACCACTCATACCCTGCTCAACTCAACCATAATTTATATTTTCAGTCAATAACCACTATTAGTAAATATTAACGTGCAAATGAAAATAGAAATCAGGGCCTGTTGGAGAATATATGCGAACCTTTGCTTTGAATAAGTATACGTCACTATGTTTTATTTTAGTAATTTTTTTCCTTGAGATCACGAAACCGTAAACTTTAAATCAATAAAATCCTAAACCTTTTTACTTAAGTCAATAAAATACGAATCTATTTGGCTGCTGAAATGAACCATATATATTTTCTCACATCATCAGATGGTTTTATTATACTCTGATAATATTTTCTCACATCATCAGATGGTTTTATTATACTCTGATAACGATCACACGAAGTTATTACAGAAATAGCAAAATGAGATCAAAGACAAATTTGAGGAAGACATCCAACTCAGCACTCAGCTGCCCAACAGCGTCTACAGCAAGAGTAATATATCGATCTTCGTCATGGCGTTTCTCTCCAATCTCTATTCATCTGCAAGTAAAATAATACACACATATGATAAGCTGGAGATGAAACAAATGACTGCAATGAAGTCAATCTATATCACACATCCAGAAATATATAATTATAATGCAAACAATAATCTACAGTAGCAGGAGGAAAGGATACAAACTTGTTTGGAATAATCAACCCTTATGGACAGAAACATTTTACAGAAGGGCATGAAACCATATATGATGGAGAAATATCTAAGATCTATCAAATAATTTATAAAGAACAGTAACGTACCCTATCACTACGCAACGGCGCTCCAGAATTACTTTGCAGAATCTAATATGGTGGCGGAGGAGGCGACTTGTACGAGTAGTGATGTGCAGGTGGTGAGGGGTAGACTGGTGGTTTAGGATGCGGAGGGGGAAATGTAGGTACTGCTTTGGGAGGAGTGGGACTTACTACGTAAGTTGGGGGAGGTGGAGATTTGTATCCGTATGGGTTTTCTGGTGGGGATGGTGCAGATTTCGGTGGTTTGGTCACTGGAGAAGGTTTATGGTGTTTATGGTGTTCGTGGTGTTCATGGTGCTCATGGTGGGGAGGAACAGGAGTTGGCCATGATTTTGGTGGTGAAGGAGGAGGTAGGGGCTTGTGGACTGGTGGTGGCTTGGCATATGGAGCAGGAGTTGGTTTGGGAGGAGGTGGAAATTTGTACTCGTATGGAGGAGAAACTGGCACCGCCTTAGGAGGAGGTTTGCTATGTACGGGTGGTGGTTTCTCCACTACTGGGGGCTTGGGTGTGGGTGCAGGGGGCGGCTTATTATAGATTGGAGATGGAATGTGAGAGGGAGGGGGAGGAGGTTTGTAAAGGTATGGCTTCGGCGGTGGCGATTTATAGTATGAAGCAGCTGATGGATTTGCAGCACAAATGCTACCAGCAATCAAAAGAAGCAATAACTTGGAGATGAAAGACATCCCTGCAAGAATGCCCATCCCTTTTTCGGCAGTAAAGAGATCGAGAAGCCGAACTGAGTCGTATAAGATTGTCACACATGATTGATATTTATAGCAGTCGAGAGAGGTTTAGGGGATGAGGATGTTCGATGAGAAGTTTCCGGATGGAACGTGGTATTTAATGATCTTGTAAAGCGGGTTTGCCTGTCACATCACATTCCTGGATATTGTGTTACTATTTAAATGAATTTGAAAGTAAAGTTGGTAAATGTCCAGAAACCTTTCCTGGGGTTCTGAAAGTCGTGTGCAAGTGGTTACCTGCTTCACGTGCCTTTATTTTCAGTCATATACCCTTTCAGAGTTTTCCACTTTATTTTTTCGCGTTTCCATCTGGACGCATTACCACTACTTTTTTCTTTTTGTAATTCATTCGCTATTCGGATCTGGTCGGTAGGCAATTGATGTGCAGCGATCAGCGCTTCGGAATCTTTTAAAAATAAAATAAATAGTCTTTTATAATAATTTAAAAATTTACAACTTTATCTAAGTCAAAAAGGCTATCTACACATCTACATCTTACAAATAGACAGCTGGACATTAAAATTACCGTGACAGCCACAGACATTTAACAACCAATCTGAAAATATGAAGTTCAGTGTGGAAAAAGAGGAGGAAAATTGCCCTTGCCCAAGTTTATATACTCGCCAAGAAGGACAAATATGATCTTTTAACATACCTTGTACATAGGAAGAAATAAAAGTTTCGAATAAGAGTTCAACATTTGGAAGATCACTTATAAATGCCGGCTATAATTTTATCCGGAATATAATGGAAATTAGAGTAAGATTTTGAAAAATTTACGTAGAAAGTTTAAAAGAAATTGGTTAAAGTTGTTAACTTTTAAGATTTCAAGTGTTTTAGGATTTTTATAAAATTGTTAAGTTTTAAGATTTCGAATGTTTTAGGATTTTTGATTGTATTGAATTAATTTAAATCACTAAAA